>JAXIVJ010013339.1:0-37477 GCA_036785665.1 Chirona hameri | reverse complement strand
CGGTTCCCACGTCCCTGCCAGCCAGCCATCAAACATGCGTATTTTCACGAAGCATCTTTTGGTAATTTTCAATTGGAAATCGGTTCAAAATTAACCAAGTTATTTACTCTCAAAACCTGATGTCACGTGTATAATAGGGGCAAGGGGCATAAATTATGGGTGTGCTTCTACTGCAGCGAACATTGTAGTTACAGGTACGAACCACCCATCAAAAGACGTGCATTTTCAAGACGAGTGTCGGCATTATTTTCAATTGGAAATCCAATGGAAATGGAAAAAGTTATGGCCAATAATATTTATAGCTTATGAAGTTATGAACACATGATGCGTTCGGTGACGGTCGGTTCAAATAGCGAAAACGAAGTGCGGTAGGAATACTAATGACGTATGCGAAACGTCACGAGATTTGGCCCTTTAAAATATGACCAAATATACCCAACGGATTTTGCTTTGAAACTCAGCAACTAGGTCGTTTTGAAAGGACACATTTCAAGATTTGGAGATTTCTCAGTACTCCCGACAATCTGACTATCTCAGTTAAAAACTAATGTCAAAGGTGTACTTTAATAGTAGACGTATTCCACACAACCATAGGTACCTATGTCAGAAAGTTCACTCACGCGCCTCCTCTGCCACCCAGCAGGCAGCAGGAGACCAAAGGCTGCGACGCTGCGTCTACAATTATAACTTACATCGGTTGTGAATCACTCCAAAATAGCGTCCAGCCGCGTCACTTTCCATATCTCTACTGCTACCAAATGATACAAAATATAGGAACACAAATGAGGCAAAAAATATGTATTTCTTTCGCAAGAAGTTATTTTTTTCGCAGGCAGTACCCATTTTCATCGCTAGTTTCAGCGGATTTTGGGGGTGGGGTTAATTTATGTTGCCGACCCTGTCGAGCTTGAAATATGGGGGGAGCTTTGGCCCTTGCCGCCCCCTTTAGATCCGCCAGTGATTCCATACAACATAGGTACCTATACAAGGAAATTCACTCACGCGCTCCTCTGCCATCCAGCAGGCAGCAGGAGACCAAAGCCTGCGACGCGCACCATGCGTGTAAAATTATAACTTCGTTGGTTGTGAATCACTCCAAAATAGTGTCAGACGCGCCACTTTCCCTATCCCTACTGCTACCAAAATGCTACCAAATAGAGGAAACACGAATGAGTCAAAAATGCACATTTCTTTCGCAAGAAGTTATTTTTCGCAGGCAGTACCCATTTTAATCGCCAGTTTCAGCGGATTTTGGGGATGGGACTAATTTCTATTGCCGCCCCTGTCGAGCTTGGAATGTGGGGAGGGGGCTTTGGCCCCTGCCGCCCCCTTTAGATCCGCCAGTGATTCCATACAACATCTATATTACTATTTGATAAGCGTCTGTCTGCCTCTCCGGAACGAATTTAAACAGTACAGCGGCAGTTCTACATGGCAGTAATACATCGCTATAAGCACGTGATGTACGTGATTTTAAGGTTTTCATACGAGGTTACGGATACGTGGTTATTATATGGGGGGGGGGGGCAATTGCCCATTTTGCCCAACCCTAGATCCGCCACTGGATCTTTTTATTTTGCAAAAGATGCGGGACTCTGGGGGAAATTGGGCAAATTTGGCCATTTCCTGTGGATTTATATGCATTTTCATGTTTCCCCAATGACTTATAATTGGGAAGTCACAAAATAGACTTCACCTTAGGTCACCGATATAAAAATCATCCGAAATACCAGAATTGTAATGTCCGTGAAGTTAGCGTCGGATTCGGATTCGAATTCAGCGTCGAGTAGCGATTCGCTCCAAAATCTGGTTACAGATCAATTGGGGCACGCTGATCACGAAAATAACATTTATTTTGACATTCAATATCATCTTCAAGTTCATTTTCAAGGTCAAAGGACGGGGCGCCTCAAAACGCCCTTAACGGCTGTTCCAATTGCAAAAACAGTGGTCTCAATCAATTCCTCAGGTCCATATCTAACCTCCGCATTAGAAATCTCACGCGTGCCTCATATCCTTGAGACCATAAAAGGTTCTCAAAGGACGGGGATCCTCAAAACGCCTTTAAGGGTTGCTCCAACTGCAAAAACAATGGTCTCAATCGATTCCCCGGGTCCATATCTAACCTCCGCATCGGCAACATCACGCATGCCTTATATCATTGAGACCATAAAAGGTTCTCAAAGGACGGAGCGAATCAAACCGCCCTTAACAGCTGTTCCAATTGCAAAAGTAATGGTCTCAGTCGATTCCTCAGGTCCATATATAACCTCCGCATTAGAAACCTCACGCGTGCCTCATATCCTTGAGACCATAAAAGGTTCTCAAAGGACAGGGCGCCTCAAAACGCCTTTAAGGGTTGCTCCAATTGCAAAAATAATGGTCTCAATCGATTCCCCGGGTCCATATATAACCTCGGCATTAGCAACCTCACGCGTGCCTTATATCCTTGAGACCATAAAAGGTTCTCAAAGGACGGGGCGCCTCAAAACGCCCTTAACGGCTGTTCCCATTGCAAAAACAATGGTCTCAGTCGATTCTTCAGGTCCATATCTAACCTCCGCATTAGAACCTCACGCGTGTCTCATATCCTTGAGACCATAAAAGGTTCTCAAAGGACGGGGCGCCTCAAAACGCCTTTAAGGGTTGCTCTAATTGCAAAATAATGGTCTCAATCGATTCCCCGGGTCCATATCTAACCTCCGCATTGGCAACCTCACGCGTGCCTTATATCCTTGAGACCATAAAAGGTTCTCAAAGCACGGGGCGCCTCAAAACGCCCTTAACAGCTGTTCCAATTGCAAAAACAATGGTCTCAGTCGATTCTTCAGGTCCATATCTAACCTACGCATTAGAAACCTCACGCGTGCCTCATATCCTTGAGACCATAAAAGGTTCTCAAAGGACCTTTTATGCGGAGGTAGGCCTCAAAACGCCTTTAAGGGTTGCTCCAATTGCAAAAATAATGGTCTTAATTGATTCCCCGGGTCCATATCTAACCTCCGCATTGACAATCTCACGCGTGCCTTATATCCTCGAGACCATAAAAGGTTCTCAAAGGACGGGGCGCCTCAAAAAGCCCTTAACGGCTGTTCCAATTGCAAAAACAATGGTCTCAGTCGATTCTTCAGGTCCATATCTAACCTCCGCATTAGAAACCTCACGCGTGCCTCATATCCTTGAGACCATAAAAGGTTCTCAAAGGACGGGCGCCTCAAAACGCTTTTAAGGGTTGCTCCAATTGCAAACATAATGGTCTCAATCGATTCCCCGGGTCCATAACCAACCTCCGCATTGGCAACCTCACGCGTGCTTTATATCCTTGAGACCATAAATGGTTCTCAAAGGACGGGGCGCCTCAAAACGCCCTTAACGGCTGTTCCAATTGCAAAAACAATGGTCTCAGTCGATTTCTCAGGCCCATATCTAACCTCCGCATTAGAAACCTCACGCGTGCCTCATATCCTTGAGACCATAAAAGGTTCTCAAAGGACGGGGCGCCTCAAAACGCCTTTAAGGATTGCTCCAATTGCAAAGATAATGGACTCAATCGCTTCCCCGGGTCCATATCTAACCTCCGCATTGGTAACCTCGCGCGTGCCTTATATCCTTGAGACCATAAAAGGTTCTTAAAGAAAGGGGCGCCTCAAAACGCCCTTAACGGTTGTTCCAATTGCAAAAACAATGGTCTCAGTCGATTCCTCAGGTCCATATCTAACCTCCGCATTAGCAACCTCACGCGTGCCTTATATCCTTGAGACCATAAAAGGTTCTTAAAGAAAGGGGCGCCTCAAAACGCCCTTAACGGTTGTTCCAATTGCAAAAACAATGGTCTCAGTCGATTCCTCAGGTCCATATCTAACCTCCGCATTAGCAACCTCACGCGTGCCTTATATCCTTGAGGCCATAAAAGGTTCTCAAAGGGCGGGGCGCCTCAAAACGCCCTTAACGGCTGTTCCAATTGCAAAAACAATGGTCTCAGTCGATTCCTCAGGTCCATATCTAACCTCCGCATTAGAAACCTCACGCGTGCCTCATATCCTTGAGACCATAAAAGGTTCTCAAAGGATGGGGCGCCTCAAAACGCCCTTAACGGGTGTTCCAATTGCAAAAAAAATGGTCTCAGTCGATTCTTCAGGTCCATATCTATCCTCCGCATTATAAACCTAACGCGTGCCTCATATTCTTGAGACCATAAAAGGTTCTCAAAGGACGGGGCGCCTCAAAACGCCTTTAAGAGTTGCTCCAATTGCAAACATAATGGTCTCAATCGATTCCCCGGGTCCATATCTAACCTCCGCATTAGCAACCTCACGCGTGCTTTATATCCTTGAGACCATAAAAGGTTTTCAAAGGACGGGGCGCCTCAAAACGCCCTTAACGGCTGTTCCAAATGCAAAAACAATGGTCTCAGTCGATTCTTCAGGTCCATATCTAACCTCCGCATTAGAAACTTCACGCGTGCCTCATATCTTTGAGACCATAAAAGGTTCTCAAAGGACGGGGCGACTCAAAACGCCTTTAAGGGTTGCTCCAATTGCAAAGATAATGGTCTCAATCGATTCCCCGGGACCATATCTAACCTATGCATTGGTAACCTCGCGCGTGACTTATATCCTTGAGACCATAAAAGGTTCTCAAAGGACGGGGCGCCTCAAAACGCCCTTAACGGTTGTTCCAATTGCAAAAACAATGGTCTCAGTCGATTCTTCAGGTCCATATCTAACCTCCGAATTATAAACCTAACGCATGCCTCATATTCTTGAGACCATAAAAGGTTCCCAAAGGACGGGGCGCCTCAAAACGCCTTTAAGAGTTGCTCCAATTGCAAAGATAATGGTCTCAATCGATTCCCCGGGTCCATATCTAACCTTCGCATTAGCAACCTCACGCGTGCCTTATATCCTTGAGACCATAAAAGGTTCTCAAAGGACGGGGCGCTTCAAAACGCCCTTAACGGCTGTTCCAATTGCAAAAGCAATGATCTCAGTCGATTCTTCAGGTCCATATCTAACCTCCGCATTAGAAACCTCACGCGTGCCTCATATCATTGAGACCACAAAAGGTTCTCAAAGGACGGGGCGCCTGAAAACGCTTTTAAGGGTTGCTCTAATTGCAAAATAATGGTCTCAATCGATTCCCCGGGTCCATATCTAACCTCCGCATTGGCAACCTCACGCGTGCCTTATATCCTTGATACCATAAAAGGTTCTCAAAGGACGGGGCGCCTCAAAACGCCCTTAACAGCTGTTCCAATTGCAAAAACAATGGTCTCAGTCGATTCCTCAGGTCCATATCTAACCTCCGCATTAGAAACCTCACGCGTGCCTCATATCCTTGAGACCATAAAAGGTTATCAAAGGACGGGGCGCCACAAAACGCCTTTAAGGGTTGCTCCAATTGCAAAAACAATGGTCTCAGTCGATTCTTCAGGTCTATATCTAACCTCCGCATTAGAAACCTCACGCGTGACTCATATCCTTGAGACCATAAAAGGTTCTCAAATGACGGGGCGCCCCAAAACGCCTTTAAGGGTTGCTCCAAATTCAAAAACAATGGTCTCAGTCGATTCTACAGGTCCATATCTAACCTCTGCATTAGAAACCTCACGCGTTCCTCATATCCTTGAGACAATAAAAGGTTCTCAAAGGACGGGGCGCCTCAAAACGCTTTTAAGGGTTGCTCCAATTGCAAAAATAATGGTCTCAATCGATTCCCCGGGTCCATATCTAACCGCATTGCCAACCTCACGCGTGCCTTATATCCTTGAGACCATAAAAGGTTCTCAAAGGACGGGGCGCCTCAAAACGCCCTTAACAGCTGTTCCAATTGCAAAAACAATGATCTCAGTCGATTCCTCAGGTCCATATCTAACCTTTGCATTAGAAACCTCACGCGTGCCTCATATCCTTGAGACCATAAAAAGTTCTCAAAGGACGGGGCGCCTCAAAACGCCTTTAAGGGTTGCTCCAATTTCAAAAACAATGGTCTCAGTCGATTCTTCAGGTCCATATCTAACCTCCGCATTAGAAACCTCACGCGTGCCTCATATCCTTGAGACCATAAAAGGTTCTCAAAGGACGGGGCGCCTCAAAACGCCTTTAAGGGTTGCTCTAATTGCAAAATAATGGTCTCAATCGATTCCCCGGGTCCATATCTATCCTCCGCATTGGCAACCTCACGCGTGCCTTATATTCTTGAGACCATAAAAGGTTCTCAAAGGACGGGGCGCCTCAAAACGCCCTTAACAGCTGTTCCAATTGTAAAAACAATGGTCTCAGTCGATTCCTCAGGTCCACCTCCGCATTAGAAACCTCACGCGTGCCTCATATCCTTGAGACCATACATGGTTCTCAAAGGACGGGGCGCCTCAAAACACCCTTAACGGCTGTTCAAATTGAAGAAAAAAATGGTCTCAGTCGATTCCTCAGGTCCATATCTAACCTCCGCATTAGAAACCTCACGCGTGCCTCATATCCTTGAGACCATAAAAGGTTATCAAAGGACGGGGCGCCTCAAAACGCTTTTAAGGGTTGCTCTAATTGCAAAATAATGGTCTCAATCGATTCCCCGGGTCCATAGCTAACCTCCGCATTGGCAACCTCACGCGTGCCTTATATCCTTGATACCATAAAAGGTTCTCAAAGGACGGGGCGCCTCAAAACGCTTTAAGGGTTGCTCCAATTGCAAAAATAATGGTCTCAATCGATTCCCATGTCCATATCTAACTGCATTGGCAACCTCACGCGTGCCTTATATCCTTGAGACCAAAAAAGGTTCTCAAAGGACGGGGCGCCTCAAAACGCCCTTAACAGCTGTTCCAATTGCAAAAACAATGGTCTGAGTCGATGCCTCAGGTCCATATCTAACCTCCGCATTAGAAACCTCACGCGTGCCTCATATCCTTGAGACCATAAAAGGTTCTCAAAGGACGGGGCGCCTCAAAACGCCTTTAAGGGTTGCTCCAATTGCAAAAACAATGGTCTCAGTCGATTCTTCAGGTCCATATCTAACCTCCGCATTAGAAACCTCACGCGTGCCTCATATCTTTGAGACCATAAAAGGTTCTCAAAGGACGGGGCGCCTCAAAACGCCTTTAAGGGTTGCTCCAATTGCAAAAACAATGGTCTCAGTCGATTCTTCAGGCCCTTATCTAACCTCCGCATTAGAAACCTTACGCGTGCCTCATATCCTTGAGACCATAAAAGGTTCTCAAAGGACGGGGCGCCTCAAAACGCCTTTAAGGGTTGCTCTAATTGCAAAATAATGGTCTCAATCGATTCCCCGGGTCCATATCTAACCTCCGCATTGGCAACCTCACGCGTGCCTTATATCCTTGAGACCATAAAAGGTGCTCAAAGGACGGGGAGCCTCAAAACGCCCTTAACAGCTGTTCTAATTGCAAAAACAATGGTCTCAGTCGATTCTTCAGGTCCATATCTAACCTACGCATTAGAAACCTCACGCGTGCCTCATATCCTTGAGACCATAAAAGGTTTTCAAAGGACGGGGCGCCTCAAAACGCCTTTAAGGGTTGCTCCAATTGCAAAAATAATGGTCTCAATCGATTCCCCGGTTCCATATCTAACCTCCGCATTGGCAACCTCACGCGTGCCTTACATCCTTGAGACCATAAAAGGTTCTTAAAGGACGGGACGCCTCAAAAAGCCCTTAACGGCTGTTCCAATTGCAAAAACAATGGTCTCAGTCGATTATTCAGGTCCATATCTAACCTCCGCATTAGAAACCTCCCGCGTGCCTCATATCCTTGAGACCATAAAAGGTTCTCAAAGGACGGGGCGCCTCAAAACGCCTTTAAGGGTTGCTCGAATTGCAAAAACGATGGTCTCAGTCGATTCCTCAGGTCCATATCTAACCTCCGCATTAGAAACCTCACGCGTGCAAAATACCCTTGAGACCATATAAGGTTCTCAAAGGACGGGGCGCCTCAAAACGCCTTTAAGGGTTGCTCCAATTGCAAAAATAATGGTCTCAATCGATTCCCCGGGTCCATATCTAACCTCCGCATTGGCAACCTCACGCGTGCCTTATATCCTTGAAACCATAAAAGGTTCTCAAAGGACGGGGCGCCTCAAAACGCCCTTAACGGCTGTTCCAATTGCAAAAAACAATGGTCTCAGTCCATTCCTCAGGTCCATATCTAACCTCCGCATTAGAAACCTCACGCGTGCCTCCTATCCTTGAGACCATAAAAGGTTCTCAAAGGACGGGGCGCCTCAAAACGCCTTTAAGGGTTGCTCCAATTGCAAAAATAATGGTCTCAATCGATTCCCCGGGTCCATATCTAACCTCCGCATTAGAAACCTCACGCGTGCCTCATATCCTTGAGACCATAAAAGGTTCTGAAAGGACGGGGCGCCTCAAAACGCCTTTAAGGGTTGCTCCAATTGTAAAATCGTCCTTTGAGAACCTTTTATGGTCTCAAGGATATAAGGCACGCGTGAGGTTGCCAATGCGGAGGTTAGATATGGACCCGGGGAATCGATTGAGACCATTATTTTTGCAATTGGAGCAACCCTTAAAGGCCTTTTGAGGCGCCCGTCCTTTGAGAACCTTGTATGGTCTCAAGGATATAAGGCACGCGTGAGGTTGCCAATGCGGAGGTTAGATATGGACACGGGGATTTGATTGAGACCATTATTTTTGCAATTGGAGCAATCCTTAAAGGCGTTTTGAGGCGCCCCGTCCTTTGAGAACCTTTTATGGTCTCAAGGATATGAGGCACGCGTGAGGTTTCTAATGAGGAGGTTAGATATGGACCTGAAGAATCGACTGAGACCATTGTCTTTGCAATTGGAACAGCCGTTAAGAGCGTTTTGAGGCGCCTCGTCCTTTGATAACTTTTTATGGTCTCAAGGATATAAGGCACGCGTGAGGTTGCCAATGCGGAGGTTAGATATGGACCCGGGGAATCGATTGAGACCATTATTTTTGCATTTGGAGCAACCCTTAAATGCGTTTTGAGTCGCCCCGTCCTTTGAGAACCTTTTATGGTCTCAAGGATATGAGGCACGCGTGAAGTTTCTAATGCGGGGGTTAGATATGGACCTGAGGAATCGACTGAGACCATTTTTTTTTGCAATTGGAACAGCTGTTAAGGGCGTTTTGAGGCGCCCCGTCCTTTGAGAACCTTTTATGGTCTCAAGGATATAAGGCACGCGTGAGGTTTCCAATGCGAAGCTTAGATATGGACCCGGGGAATCGATTGAGACCATTATTTTTGCAATTGGAGCAGCCCTTAAAGGCGTTTTGAGGCGCCCCGTCCTTTGATAACCTTGTATGGTCTCAAGGATATGAGGCACGCGTGAGGTTTCTAATGCGGAGGTTAGATATGGACCTGAGGAGTCGACTGAGACCATTGTTTTTGCAATTGAAACAGCCGTTAAGGGCGTTTTGAGGCGCCCCGTCCTTTGAGAACCTTTTATGGTCTCAAGGATATAAGGCACGCGTGAGGTTGCCAATGCGGAGGTTATATATGGACCCGGGGAATCGATTGAGGCCATTATTTTTTGCATTTGGAGCAACCCTTAAATGCGTTTTGAGGCGCCCCGTCCTTTGAGAACCTTTTATGGTCTCAAGGATATGAGGCACGCGTGATGTTTCTAATGCGGAGGTTAGATATGGACCTGAGGAATCGACTGAGACCATTGTTTTTTGCAATTGGAACAGCCGTTAAGGGCGTTTTGAGGCGCCCCGTCCTTTGAGAACCTTTTATGGTATCAAGGGTATAAGGCACGCGTGAGGTTGCCAATGCGGAGGTTAGATATGGACCCGGGGAATCGATTGAGACCATTATTTTTGCAATTGGAGCAACCCTTAAAGGCGTTTTGAGGCGCCCCGTCCTTTGACCTTGAAAATTACCTTGAAGATCACCTTGAATGTCAAAATAAATGTTATTTTCGTGATCAGCGTGCCCCAATTGACCTGTAACCGGATTTTGAAGCGAATCGCTACTCGACGCTGAATTCGAATCCGAATCCGACGCTAACTTCACGGACATAGAATTGTAGGTGTTTGTAACCTGCTTAAATCCTGTGAGTATTCAACTGATCGGTCAAACAATGTGCTACGGCGGCACGACCTCACATTTTTTGGAGGTGGGATCACTAGACTTGACTTAGTGACGTGACCTGAGGAGACCCGAGGTAAACAAATTAACAGGATTTTGGCAATTGATAGGCAAGCAGTTGTATCAAAAATGGCGGCGCGAAATGGCGTCGTTTTCCGCTATTTTCAAAACAAATCTAAAGGGGATGGCATCCGCCCCCACTGGCGGATCCAGGGGCGGACATCAGGGGCAACCCCCCCCCCCCCCCCCCACACACACACAAGAATCTGGGGGGGGGCATGCAATACAAGTATTTAATACAAGTAACCCCCCCCCCCTTCCTGCGCGTTCCCTGCACTGACCGTGAAAAACAATGATCTTAGGAGAAAACTTCATGAAAACGGAAGTTTTGTTCTTTTCTCAAGTGATTGAATTTGAAGTTTGTATATATCCCTTGCTTTCAATGATAGACAAAACAGCACACCTGATGCAATTCATGCAGCCCCGGTGACACGCGCCCCGCTGGGAGGGGGGAAGAATTTGCCCCCTCCCGTATTTTCTCAATAACTTTAAAACTGTGATAGATATCAACGTGAAATTTGCAGTACCTTATACTGCCCCAATTATAAGTCTTCTCACTAAATTTCAATGAAATTTATGTAGCATTTTGGGAGATAATAACGTTTTAATGACGTCATGTCATGCCATTTTTGGTGGAAAAACAATAAATGTTGGGAAAATCGTAAAAATCGAGTTTCAAAGCAAATTGCAAATACAAAACGTCAAAAGAAAGGAAATTACATTTTCTTCCAAATGGCTGTCTGGGATTTGTGATTTTTGGGGGTTTTGACCCCTGACCCCCCCCCCCCCCCCAAAAAAAAAAAAATTCTCGGAAAAATGTCCACAAAATCAATTTTTGTGAATTCGAAAAGTGAATTTCTTAAGCTCGAATACCAAAATCAAGTGACTGGCCTAAATCCGCGGAGGGAAAAAATGGGATACCTTTTGCCACAAAAAGGTGCCCCCAAAAATGGGGATACTTCCCCCCCCAGTGGGTTTCCCTTAAAATAGGCCCTGTAAAATGGGCAATGCTAAAATGAAAATCATATTAAGCTGGCGGTGAAATAAAAATAGGACAATTGATTTTGCAGCAGATCAGCAACAACATTTCACATGCTGCGAAATATTCCACACTGTATATTGAAAGAAAGTCACTGGTCACTACTAAGCTCTACTCAAAATTCATCACAGGGAATTGCAAATGAAGTGAAGAAATATATATATATGAATATCGCAACATTGTATATTGAATGTAGCAAGCCATAGGTAAAAGCGAAAAGCGGGGAATATAAATTGTTATTGTTATTTGTCCCTGGCGCGCCAGAATTGTACAATCTGCCAAAAGTAGTCTTGAGAAAATACATTCTATCCAACTACTAAGCATTTTGTACTATAATTTATCTATTCTTCTTTATAACTAAAGAACAGTGATAATGTGAACACAAAATATCTTGTTGCTGTAATAATTCCCAGTTTGAGTGGCATGGTGACTGGAATTACCACTGTATGGATAAGTTACCATAATGTCATTGCAAAACTTGGTATAATTTTGGTATAAAACTCCGTCCAACCTGTTGTTATAGGGCCTTGACGGATACTACAGAGTGGCGTATAATTCGTACATTTCCGACGCATTTGATACGATAGTTACAGGCAGTTTTAGTTTGTGCAATTTTGGGTGAAGGTTTGTGCTGTAACTAAGAAGGAGGTGTAAAGAAGTATTTTACCGTAAAAAAAAACAGTTTACGGATACGAGTTTTACATCGCTTCACTCCAGTCGAAAGCCAATCAGATCCGACCACGGATACTACAGTGCCACAACCAATGTCAAGCAACCACGGAATCACTACGAAACGAAGGTCATCGACATACGGTACGGCATATATCAATGAACATATACGCTAAGCCGGGGTGGAGTTTTCACGGGTTTAACGGGTGTATAACGGGTGCCATAGGTGTTCCACGGGTATAATGGGTGAGTGCTGGCTATAACGGGTTATCACGTGTTCCCCAGGGGCACAACGGGTATTACGGGTGTGTCGGGCACCGTAGGTTTTTGACGGGTACTTCGGGTGTATGACGGGTACAAAACGTATTATAGGTACGACAGGTGTCACGGGTAGTACGGGTTATCAATCCCTAATTGCCTATCACTGGCTTGCACCACCACTTGACACCAGTAATCGCCCAGCGGAGCGGACGGGTTAGCACTAGTAGGTACCTAAACAAGGAAATTCACTCCCGCGCTCGTCTGCCATCCAGCAGGCAGCAGGAGATCAAAGGCTGCGACGCGCGCTGCGTGTAAAATTATAACTTACGTTGATTGTGAATCACTCCAAAATAGCGTCAGACGCGCCACTTTCCTTATCCCTACTGCTACCGAAATGCTACCAAATAGAGACACGAACGAGGCAAAAACAAGATTTATTTCTTTCGCAAGAAGTTATTTTTTCGCAGGCAGTACCCATTTTTCATCGCCAGTTTCAGCGAATTTTGAGGGGGCTAATTTCTATTGCCGCCCCTGTCGAGCTTGGGATGGGGGAGGGGGAGGGTTTGCCCCTGCCGTACCATGCATGGCGTCGCGTTTGACCATGGACTCTGGACCATGGACCATGGACTCGATGAACATGGACTCTGTCTATCCCTTGATGGGCCATCGAGTATCGACATTCGGTCTAATACAGTTATGTTATTTGTGCTTTTATTTTGCATTGGCTGGCATGTCAAGAAGACGCGAATTGTATGGCCCCTCATTTGATTTGGCATTCTGTTGGCAGCGGGGGCTCGGCAAAGGGAGGGTACCGCCCCACCCCCGCTTATCACCGCGCTTCCCACCTTCTAACGGAGTTTTATTGCTGATTCGGCGAAAATGACTATTGCCGGCAAAAACAAACTAACAAACAAAACATCACAGTCCCTTTAATATGGTTACAGTTTTGTTTTTGTGTAGCACAATAATGCTCACGGTCACGGCCGACCTTCCAATTTGGAGGGTCGGCCGGGGATCGTGGAGGGTTGGCTGAGCCCCTCGAGGGTCGACCGGGAGTTTCGCCTTGGAAGGCCGATCTGGGGCTTCATGGATGAACAACCAGGACCTTTGGAGCATCAACTGGATCTGGCCTCTTTGGCTAGTGCATCAGTAAACGAAATAGGGCCTGTGCCCACGGTACTCTCACAAAAACTCACCGTATTTGGCCGGCCTAGCCATACGGCGAGTTTTTGTGTATGTACCTTGGGGCCGCCTGGTCTATAAAAAAAAATTGTTTATTAAAAAATGTTGAAAATATGCCCCTCTAAAAATGTAGTGGGCCAAATCAGGTGATTTTTTTTAGGTGGGGGGGGGGGGGGTACCTATGCCCCACTGATCAAACATTGCCCCTCCTGGAGTGAATCCTGTGTACGCCACTGCATCTATACAGTATCGCTTTGTAAATCGCACTGGTAAAACTCGACCTCCAGTGAAATGGAGCTGTTGTATAAGCCATTCCACAGTGGCATGTTTGCCTGTGATACTAAACCGACCTAGCAGCCCTGTGAGCAGTCACTCATTGCTCAGCAACGCTGTGCCCAGTGCACCAGGGGCATCCAACACTGCTGATTCCGCTAAACTGCTCAATGGAATACACAGGTGCTCCGCCACGCCTTTCAAATGGGGGGGGGGGGGTTGAGGGAGGGAAGCCGAGTGGTCGCCGTCAGCGAAAAGTTGTTGACAAAACATTGTTGACGGGGGGGGGGGAGTGGAGTGTGTGGGAGTGGTGTAGAGCGTCAGCGAAAAGCTGTTGAGCAGGGGGAGGAGTGGAGTGTCAGCGAAAGCTTGTTGAACGGGGGAGAGGTAACAAATAATGAGTACAACTGAACACTGATTTCTAGTTCTAGTTGTAGTCTTCTTCTCTTTTTTTGGGGGGGGGGATAATCCCGCTGGCTCAAGAATGGGGGGACACCCCCCCCCCCGTGGCGGAGCCCCTGTATGCTCTTCCGTGCGATGTTTGTATTGCTCATTAGTCGCAGATCGGCGGGAAATAGTCATCTCCATCTGCGATACTGGTAATCTCGTCCGTCGTCATAATACACAGAATGTTATAATTAGACATTGCGACATCAATTCTGAACTCAAAGACGTCACCATATGCTTATGTAAGACACGTAAAACGTTGCAAAGCTAACGAACCGAGCAACTTCCATCTCACGCCTTACCCGAAACCCATTCAGACATTCCCCGGACCGGAAGTACCGAGCGGCGACGTTCGCCGGGGTTAGCAGGATCGGCTTACGTCGGCCACACACGCCGACGTCGGCGTCCCCGAGCCCCGGAGATCCCGGCGGCGGACACGGCTCGACTCTCTCCAGTCCGCCCGACCCCGCAGCCCGCCGCGCCGGTCCAGCTCTCTGTAACGTACCCGCCGCGTCAGCGTGGTGTAACCGGGGCCGGGCCGAGAGTGACAGGCGGGCAAGGGGCGCGTGCCTACACCAGTGTCAAGTGACCGACGGGGACGGCGCCGCCGGCCACCGGCGGGTCGGTGTTCAGAGGTCCGGTCCATACCATGCCCCGGAGGTCCGACCCACACCGAGCCTCAGAGCTCGGATGCTCCGTTTTTGAATACCCACACTAGCCTGGCAATCTTCCCCGGTCTAATTTTGGAAATGGTTGGCGCCTGGTATTGCGAAATACGATGCGAAAACACATAATTTCGAACTTCTTGCTTGCATGCGTGTTAGACCCAAAAATATTATTAAACCATTGGCCTGCAATGCGATTATCCCAATCCAGTCACCTCTCTTTTGTTTAGAATGCCCAGCTCAGTTTGGAGTCCAGTTTATTTAGAAAATACTGCCGGGGAACCGTCAACAGAAACAAGGCTGACATCAACGATGTTGTAAGGAATGGCCAATATGAGCAGCAGTGACATTAGATGGTGTGGTCTGTTTTATTAAACGCTCCAGCGATCAACAACTCAGCTGGTCGCAATAACGGTCAGCCCAAAAACACATTTTCCCAACCGCGTCTATTTCCAAAAGTCCACCGACATAAATACCTGTCGACCCAACATACGAACGCAACAAAGGCGATGTTCACACTTCCACGACACCAACTTCCTTCACTAGCACGCGCACCCGACACCTCCTCATCCGGCACGCAATCTCCTCTCAACGCGTCTCGCATTCTCACGCCTCCGCGACATAGCGAGGAAGTTGACCAGTTCGGCTCGCCCTTGATACAAATCTGGCCTGGACTGCCAGCGTCGCTGGCCGGGGCCCACACCGTCTCAGCAGAGCGCAGTAATTACGCCTGCAGTGTTGACCGGGTAGAGAAGGCCACGTAGAAGACGATCGCGGCCAGCACAGCCGCCATGCACTCAGAGTTGACCAGCGGACCGGTGTAGGCGCCCTGTGGGCCGCACGAGAGAGAGAAGAGACGTCAGAATGGGCCGACAGAAGGGACCACACAGAACGGAATGACGAGGCGTACTGCAAGACGACGGGGACGGGTTGCAACATGACGCAGCGACGGAGAGTACCGCAAGGAAGCATATAGTTCAATCGTGAGCCGTAGCACGCATACAAGGAAGCCCAAAAGGCATGCAGAGTGACTTCTGGCAACACATGACGCATCAGAAGAAAGCCTGCGCATTTTCATCTTCGCTTCGTCCACAGATTCGGCGCAGTTAGTTAGTTGTCTTGCGCAGCAAGTTCCGCGTCGCTGTAAGACGATACACCGCGTCCCTGAGCCGGGATCCATTAAAGGCCGGCCGCAGACGGGTAACGGTACGGGACGAGACTGGGGGTCGCCGTCTGGCGCGTGCGCCCGACACCGTTACTGCGCTCCGGAGAGAGTGATGTCAGTCCGCGGCCCCCGGCGTCATCCATCCAGAGGGCAGAGTCCAGACTCCACAGAGTCATGGAGGCCGGCCGGCCAGCCAGCTGGTGTCCGACAACCGACTCGCCGACAGGCTCACATGACCCATATTCTGAACAGAGCTCAGTGTGCTGCTCGTAGATCAGATCCTACCCGCTCCGAGCCAGCCAGAGATGGCCCATTGGCCATGTGCTCTGAAGCACAGTGCACTCATGCCCCTGCCATTCCACGTCATGCAATGCCGTCATAAACGGTATACGTAAACGGGGACGTGCCGCCGCAGCAAACGGAGCACCGATCAGAAAATGCAACTTGCTCGAAGATTTCATCAACTGACAGGAGTTATCACTGACCTGAACAGTCATCTTACAGCAGAGCGAAGGCACGGTCACCGCGGAACAATCCTAGTCGAGATCGACCAGAAGGAATTACTTAAACCGAGATAAATAAGATGCGGTATAAGGTATAAGCCAGACTGGCTTACCGGGTGGTTGACGATGATGGTAGCCAGAGGCTTCACAGAGCTGATGGGCTCCTCAGACCGCTGAGCCTGAAAATGGCACACACCGCGTCAGTACCGCGATACTAGCAGACATTGGAATAGTTTTGGATTTACAGCAGCAAAAATGGTATCACACGCTGCTTGCTTCATCCAGTGAACAATGAAGTTAAACATAGTGTGGCCAACTTTAATCGACATCAAACATAGCAGACACCGCTCAGCTACGCAACACAACATCCACATCTAAATCTTACCGCTAATTCAATTACATTCTGCACCGGATCCTCAACGTACTAAACCCGGACCGAGTTTGGACCGAGTTTGGAGTGCCCCTCACACACCACTAGACGTAGCCATTGACTCAGCATAACAGAACACGCCGCCGATCGTCCCATGGGGCAAGTATAATAAACCTGCGCGCGTTGTCCAACTGATGCCTCACCTTGCGCACGGCCGTGTAGCCGACATCGTCATACAGGCCGATGGCGTGGTCGCCGGTGGTGGCCTTGGCGACCTCCTCGGTCCAGCTGACCTGATATGTGGCGCCATCTGCAGAGCGCGCCACCGGCACCAGACGGTCGCCGATGGCCGCGTACAGGCTCACACCCTGCCCGACGCGTTACAAGTTAGGTCAGGTCAGCACAGCACAGGTAACACATTTAGGACCTTGCTGGCAGTGTCATGGAGCTAAGGTAGAAATCAGGTGCATGGAGAGCATTGTAGCAGTCAAGCACAAAATTAAGCAAGTGGTGAAATAATGTCACTACAGTCCTTACATTCTAAATGCAATTCCCCTGAATGTGAAATTATGTATATTTATGGATAAATTTTGACATTTGATTAATTGACATTTGCCATTTGCCAATTATTGATAGCAAGTAAAATAACTATAACAGCAGCAAATCAAGTGCCAGTAAGTTAGGACTATGATCCCAGAACCCAGTCCAGGATTTGAGGGTGCATACCGTAACACCATTTGCACACTTGAGCGAGAATGTGGCGATGTAGGCGATGTTGGTGACGATGGTGGCGTCCTGGGATGTGTAAGACTCCGCCTCAATCTGCGGGTTCTGGCACGCCTCTGCCGCTGAAATCACATCAGTCCGTTACTAGGGCTACAGCCACAGTATCAAACAGGGATTAATCAAGCAACACTAGATAATTCCTGAAATTGAATATGAACATAATGTATTCAAAGGCACTGCTCTTGCCAATTTTGTAGCCATTGTTTGATACACATGTGCACAAACATGCTCTTCCTAAGTAGCATGACAAAATATCTACTTCCAGTCCCCAGGTTGGCATAACATTGCCCTTAACTAAGGTAGCCAACAATCAATGGCAGCTACTAGATTTAAAGTCAAGTGTTTATGAACCCTATGTTTTAGTTTTCTCAAGCAAAACAGCTGATAAAGCCTTAAAAACCTTATCTGAAAATAAATAATAATTCGACATGATTTTAAAAAATAATGGGGATGATGCAAAACTACAACATGAATGAAATATGATTTTAAAAATAATGACCACTCTAAAAATTTAGAGTGGTCATAATTTTACATCCAAACATTGGTAAATGAACAGTGTGTTTAGTGTGTTTAATACGATTCCAGGACAAAAAGTCGAATGTGAAAAAGTAAAATGTGAAAAGTAAAATGTGAAAGTAAAATGTGAAAAAGTAAAATATGAAAAAGCGAAATGTGAAAAAGTCAAATAGGCTAAAAGTAAAATGACAAAAGTCAAATCAGCTAAAAGTTAAATGCAAAAAGTCAAAACAGCAAAAAGTCAAAAGGACAAAAAGTAAAATGCAAGAAGTCAAAAATCTGCAAAAAGTCAATGGGACAAAAAGTCAAAACCACAAAAAGTCGAGGACAAAAAGTAAAATGGCAAGGAGTCAAAAAGGTCAAAGTAAAATGCAAAAAGTCAAAAAAGCAAAACGTCAAAAAGGATAAAAGTTAAATGCAATAAGTCAAAAACGAAAAAGTACAACGCAAAAAAGTAAAATGCTAAAAGTAAAATGCAAAAAGTAAAATGCAAAAGTAAAATGCAAAAGTAAAATGCAAAAGTAAAATGCAAAAAGTCAAAAGTGCAATAAGTTAAATGCAAAAGGTTAAATGCAAAAAGCCAAATGCAAAAAGTAAAATGCGAAAAGTAAAAACATAACGGAGGGATAACGGAAGCTGAAGTTACTCCACTACTCCGTTAACTTCAAAGATAATTGTACACTGTACAGTGCAGGCAAATACGTTGAATAAGAATCACGTTCGCTATATCGGGCTGTTTATCACCTACTAGCAATGCAAATTGCAGGGCCACGGAGCCGGCGCTAGGGCCCGAAGTTCGGGCCCGGCAGTCCTTTTTTCCGGAAAAACTTCCGCTGGCGGAGCACCGATTTCTCGGTGATAAAAAACGGCCGTTTATGAAGGGGAAATTCCCACCTCCGGAGAGTTTCTAAAAAGCAACTGAAATGAATGGTGGGGATCAACAATCGTGTATGCTCAAGTTCAAACTTGCTCCTGCAGCACCTAAAGCAGGATATTGACATTTTTAACTCCAAAACGTTGATCCCAGCTGTGCTCAGTATGATGGCCGCTCTCATTCATGATTCATGATGGCCGCTCTCATCCAGTTTGGCTGTGCAATTGGCGCCCACCCAAAACCGAAGCGTTCGAATTCGCCGAGACTTGACCTTGAAAAGTCTATCCGTGTTATAAGGTATTGGTCACAAATCTCTTACGGTCCCAAAGTCGAGCCATAGCAATTCTTGCTGTTTTATTATGGAAGAGGCTAAGGTTGTTGAACATATAATTAACTACATACGCTTTTTAATTTTGAAGTGCACTGCCGCAATGGTGATGTTGAGTTTGCCACATTCAATAGAAAATAATAGTCCGCAAAGAAGTGATTCTAAATAGTGATGAGGAGACTTCAATTTTAGAAATGTGTGCCAAGCATGAGTGGTGGAAATGTATTTTTTGATCTAATGGGGGAACCGGGAACGATTTCGGGAACCAAATTTTGCAGGTGAAATCGGACACGCTTAATCTACCTATAAACGCACCAAAAAAAATTATATTGGCCCCGCGAGGTGGCATCCCTTTAAAGGGCTATTGCCACCTCGCAGGCCAATATGGAGTTGTTGGTGTGTATCGGTCGATTAAGCGTGTCCGATTTCACCTGCAAAATTTGGTTCCCGAAACTTCCCCCATTAGATTTTTAAAAAAATGCACAACTCATGATTGGCACACATTCGTAAAATTGGATTCGCCTCATCACTATTTAGAATCACTTCTTTGCGGACTATGATTTGCTTTTGAATATTGCAAACTCAACATCACCATTCTGTCAGCACACTTTAAAATTAAAATGTGTATACAGTTAATCATATATTCAACAACCATAGCCTCTTTCATAACAAACATCAATAAAACAGCAATAATTACTTTTCAAGGTCTAGTCTCGGCGAATTCGGATGATTCGGCTTTGGGCGGGCGCCAATTTCACAGCCAAACTGGATGAGAGCGGCCATCATGAATATAGTACTGAGCACAGCTGGGACCAACGTTTTAGAGTCAGAAAAAGAAGAAGAAAAATTGCTGATACCCTACTGTAGGTGCTGCAGGAGCAAGTTTGAGCTTGAGCATACACGATTCACGATTGTTGATCCCCACCATTCATTTAAGTTGCTTTTTATAAATCCTCCGGAGGTGGCAATATCCCTTTAAAGAAAGCAGTTCACCATTACATGGCGTATGGAACCGAGAGAGCCGTCTTTGACATGTGAGCTTTATTCCCTTTGATTTTGTGACGTTTTGCATTTTACATTTTGCACTTTAACTTAACGGCCAAGACCCATGTCCTGTATGGAGCGAAGCGAAGAAACTTACTCTCACCACAAGCTTTGGCATGCTAAGGCCTCAACCTCAGCCATGAATCAACTATTTTTGCCCATTTAACTTTTTGCATTTGCCTTTTTGCCATTTTGAATTTTTGCATTTGACCATTTTATCCCATTTGACTTTTTGCCTGTTTGACTTTTTGCCATTTGACTTTTTGCTTTTCGACTTTTTGCCATTTTGACTTTTTCACATTTGACATTAATTCATCATTTTCACATTAATTAATTTTGTTAGAAAAAATGGAAATAACCTCTTAAATGAAAGATTGATTTCAGGAATGGCAAGTGCTCATTGAGAAAGGACACATACATACCAAGTGAAACTCCAACCAGTCCAAACACAAGTGCAAGGCAGAGCATATTCATTTTGATTGACTTCTTGGTGTTCTGCAAAGAAAACAAAGTCATGTTAACACAAGACAACAAGAACATAAAAATGCACTTTGGTTTGCATGGTAAATCAACAATCGAATGCAGACCACAGGCCAAGGCAGTGCTAGTTCTAGGGGACAAACAAGACCCAAAATCATGGAGGACATCAATTAGTTCTTCATCAACCTTTAAAGGGAATGTTTCACCTTTCTGAAAGTTGTCAAATATATGCTGGTTGTAGTAGAAAATATGAAGTAAGTGTTGCTGAAAACGATGGTGATATTTTTATCTCTTGAAAAGTCACTTAGCTTTATACAAATTAAGTTGTTAAATTTGGGATGATGACATCATTTTGAGCTATAGAGAGCTATAGAGAAAACCTTTATGCAGCCAAACATATGGCACAATTGTTTCAGATAATTCTGCCAACTTAAATACAATATTGTGGAACTGTGTCTTCTCCCGCACAGAACACAATGACGAGTGTGAGGCATTGTGATAGGTCAATATTTATTTTAAAAAACAATCAATCCATAACTGAGACTTCAAACAACGTGAAAAACTTCAACTTGAACTGCAACCTATCGCGTTGGCTGTTATTTGCATCGTACTCGCCAAGGTTTTATAAATAAAAGGTCGTCCGACTTCCAGGACCAACAATCTTGAAGAAGCTGTCAGCCCAATCAGTGACAGCATTACCATAGACCCCATTTTGCAAATTTGAAATTAAATTGCTTAAAAACAGATCAGTTTTGGGGAAAACGACCTTAATAATTTAGACATTTCAATAATGGCCAAAGATAATGGTTATCTCAGTTCAGAACCAATACAAAGGTGAAACATTCCCTAGTGGCCAGACATTTGTTATGACATTTGATGGTGCTGGTAATGCATGCCCGTAAAGCACCAAACATGATCATCACCATGTCTGGTTACACCATGTCTTGTTACACCATGTCTGGTTACACCATGTCTGTCTGGTACCATAGCATTCCAACCTCACAATAGTTTACTTAAAAAAAAAAACATAATGAAAGGACACTACCTACTGGCTACTGCCAACATATCAATGGGCAGGGAAACTTTTGTATTTATAAATTTAGTCTGAATGTTTTTTAATTGATGGATTTCCGAGGTCAGGCCCTGTGCTAAGCATAGCTTGTTGCGCAGGCCGACCCCACCACCAGATCAAGCAATTCCTGGCGTCCAGCAGAATTTGGAAGCGAAAGTTGTATGTGTCCGCCATACCTGAACACTGCAACACCCTCTGACGTCACCTGACCTTGAGTGTGACTGCTGCCACCGGCCACCCCAGTCAGGGGAAAATAGTGAGCGCTGAAGCGACTCAAACCCGGGCTGCCACTACTGGGTGATGTCAGAAGTCTGGTGCTCTCCCAACTGAGCTACAGGGGCGGACATACACGGGTGGACAACTTATTGACATTCACTTGGCCAAGAGAATACTTGACACGTCACAGGTTACCCTTCTGTCAGTGTGAAATCTGTTCCAGTTAACTTAAAAATAACAACATCAAGAATACCTACTCTCATTGATCCTACTCAGTATCGCACAACACATCAGCCATACATTTCAAATGAATATATTTCACTACCATACAATGACAGCTGATAGCACCTGACATCCAGATACCTAAAATACATGATAAAAAGAGCAAACATTGGATTCAAGTACCTGAGGTTGAAAACAAATGCTAGGGACCCGAGAACATATGCTGGTGATGCGCCAATGGAGATACAAAATGAATGAAACTTTCCTAGAGCACAGAACACAGTAGCAATACAGTGCACACAAACTACAACCGACAACACCTGATGTCCTAAAATATTCACAAATTACCGCCTACCTTTGACCGGCACAAAAATTCGCCAACGTCGAAAGTCCTCGAATGCCGCCGTCACAAAAATAAGCTTGCGCACTGTTTGCTTCAAGTGCGTCAAAAATGCCTCAAACAATATAAGCATTCGAAACATTCCGCTATCGCCAGCACAGATGGACTAATGAAACGCAGTCTGGTCAAAGTGAGCCAGTTCATTCGAGCTTTTTTTGTTAGCATAAACATTTTTATTCGGCTAAAACAGGCGACAAACCGCGTCGACAGCTTTCACAGCACGTCGCTCTGACGTCACCGAAACGTGGCGGAAATCGGCGTCTGCTGGGCAGGGGCGTTTCAAGATTGCAGTTTAGGAGGGCAAGGGCGGACCGGACCAGTTTGGGAGCGTAAGACGTGAGTTTGTTGTTTGAATTTGAAGTGATATTGCATACATTGAAACTTTACTAGAGAAACGTTCACGGCTAAATAATGTTACCATTTCTGATCTGGATGACATGAGACAGGCGCATCCAGGAGGTAGTACCTAACCGCGGCCAGTTGTAAGCAGTACGGCGTATTTATAAATCCGGGGGGGACCAAGTCCTGAAGAGGCGCCAAACCCCCACATGAGGGCGCCGTCAACGAAAGGTGTTGTCGAGCGGGGGGGGGGGGTAAATGATACAAATAACAAATAAGTAAATGAGAAAAAAAATACAAGAAATGGATAACTTAAATTAGCTGTTCTTTCCACTTGATGATATTCACGAGAATTTGTGAACCGTGGAATTCGTGGAATTGACCATTATTTGTGAGCAAATAAAACAAAATCGAAGTTAAAAAACACCAAAATCAAAATTATGTCAATAAAGAGCCATTCATGTCTTTCCATTCACGAATGGGATAGAGCAAAACTGAAGAATGTTCGCGATAAAGCACAACACCTCGAGTGGCTTACCCATGATTCACTCCAGGAGGGGGCAATTTTTGATCAGGGAGGCATATGGTACCCCCACCAAAAAACAAAAATCACCGGATTTGGCCCACTATATTTTCAGAGGGGCATATTTCCAGCATGACAAGAACAAAGAATCGAAATAGGGCCTTCTTCCAAAGGGGCACATGCGGCCAAGGGGGCACGTACGGACCTTGAGGGGAGGGGGGATTTTCCCGTTTCCCCCCCCCCCCTTGGGTACGTCTATGAATACCTCAGTTAAAGAAGTGGATGGCAAACAGACAATTTTGCACTCGGGTCAGCCGAAATCCACCTACCACGTTCCCCGACTTCACAAAATCAACCCTGCCCTTTTCCCCGGTCTGCCGAAGTCCCAGGCATGCGGAACTCCGCCCTGCCCCGCGCACAGGCTTGTCCAAATCAGCCCTGTCTCCACCCATGAGGTCTGCCGAAATTCACCCTGCTCCTGTTCTCTCTAGCCTCCAAAAAAAATAATCCAGCGGCACCTGACCTGAGGGTGACACCTTGTCTGAGGGCAGCACCTGGCCAGAGGGCAGCACCTGGTCTGAGAACGTCACCTCGTATGGTCTGAGGGCGGCCGGCGCCACCTAACCTGCGGGCGGCACCTCATTTGAGGACGGCACCTAGGCCACGCCCGGCTGCTCTGTTTAGCCGCCCCTATAGAAGGAAAGGCGCCTGCCGGCATTCCAGGCGCCCTTCTACGCGGGCCAGAGGCGCCCTGTTGCGCCTGCGGGCGGTACCTGGCCTGAAGGCGGCACCTGGCCTGAGGGCGGAACCTGGCCCGATGGCGGCACCTGGTCTGAGGGTGACATCTAGTCTGAAGGTGGCATCTGGTCTGAGGGTGGCACCTGGCCTGAGGGCGGTATCTGGGGTGAAGGCGGCAACCATGGCCTGAAGGCAGCATCTAGTCTGAGGGCGGCACCTGGTCTGAGGGCGGTACCTGGGCTCAGGGCGGCACCTTATCCCCCCTAAATACGCCACTGGGGCTGGCTCCCCAACCCCTGGCTAGCCCCCCCCCCAAAAAAAAAAACTCCCCCCACTCAAAGTTTTGTGGCGACGCCACTACCTCCAAAGGCACCATCCAATACATTTCCGAGGGCACCCTCCCACATACCTCCAAAGGCGCCCTCCAATGCATCTCTGATAGCTCCAAAGGCGACCTCCGATACACCTTTGAAAGCACCCTCCCACATACCTCCAAGAGCGCCCTCCGATACACATCTGAATGAGCCCTCCCATATGCCTCCAAAGGCGCCCTCCGATACACCTCTGAAGGCGCCCTCCCACATACCTCCGAAGGCGCCCTCAGCGAGACCAGAGACGCCCCGGCCTCACATTCAGCGAAGGGCGCCTTTGGATGTATGTAGGGAGGGCGCCCTCGGGCCTCGGATAGATGTATCTGAGGGTGCTTTTGGACTATGTGGGAGGGTGCCTTCAGAAGTGTATCGGTGGGCGCATTTGGAGATAAGTGGGAGGGCGCCTTCAGAGGTGTACCGGAACGCGCCTTCGGAAATGTATTGGAGGACGCCTCTGAAAGTGCATTCGAGGGCGCCTTTGAAGGTGTGTGGGAGGGCGCCATCGGAGATGTATCGGATGGTGCCTTTGGAGCCTGTAGGTAAGTGTGAGGGCGCCTTCAAAGTTCAAAGGTGCATCAGTGGGCGCCTTTGGTGGTATGTAGGAGGGCCCTTCAGATATGTATCGGAGGGCACCTTTGGAGGTATATGGGAGGGCGCCTTTGGAGGTATGTTTGAGGGCGCCTTCAGAGGTGTATGTGCATCAAAGGGCGCCTTTGAAGGCATGTGGGAAAGCGTTTTCAGAGGTGTATTGGAGATCGTCTTTGGAGCTGTGTGGGAGGGCGCCTTCATATGTGTAACGGAGGGCGCCTCTGGAAGTATTTGGGAGGGCGCTTTGAAGGTATGTGGGAGGGCGCCTTTGGAGGTAAGTGGGAGGGCGCTTTTAGAGGTGTAGCATTTCATGAACCGAAGGCGCCTTCGGCGCCTTCGGTGAATGAATGCGCCTTCAGTGCGTGAGGACGCCTTCGGCGCCCAAGGGGGGACCATGGTGCAGTGACCCCCTCCTAAATACGCCCCTGGTTGTATGGGTCCCCTGGAGCGTCAGGGCCCATTTTCAAGGCTAAGGGCTCTTTTACCACCACCCCAGCACAAAACAATGTTGTTGAGCTGGGGTAGGGTAAATAATGAAAATGCGCTGTTGAGCGCCGGGGTAAATAATGAAAATAAAAAGCTCATCTCAGATCCAATATGTTTTTAAGTTGTAATTTAACAGATCAAGGGCCCCTCAGACCGATCGAAAGCTTTCTCAGGTCCATCGAAAGCCCCTCAGGCCGACCGAGGGCCAGTCAGCCGGTCAAGGGCCCTTCAGCCGGGCAAGGGCCCCTCAAGCTGACCGAGGGCTCCCTCAGGACGACCAAGGGCCATTTGGATTGTCCAAGGTTCATATCAGGCCGGCCAAGGTCCATCTCAGGCCGACTGTGGGCCCTTCAGGCAGACCAAGGGCACCCTCATGCCGACTGAGGGCCCTCTCATGGCGGCCGAGAGCCATCTCAGGCCGACCAAGCGCCTCCTTAGGCCAACCGAGGGCCATCCTAGGACGACCTAGGATGGCCTTCATCAGGCAAACTGAGGAGTGACGGCCTCTGAAGGCCTCGAAGTGACAAAATGGCTATCTCGGATCGGTGAACATTTTGTTTTGTGATCCCAAAAAATGCCCCCCCCCCCAAAAAAAAAACCTTCAAAATTTACATTTTCAAACATTTAAAAAAACGTGAACTATGTTGAAGAACCACATGTGGATAATACCCAAAGCAATTTTAAAAGCAATATCTTTATTTTTGCCTGACTTAGCGCTCCCTATACGGAGTGTGCACGGAGGCGGCCCTGCTCGACGCTGTCACTTACGCAACAGACAACATTGACAGAGGCATGATGACGTCACTCGGCACAGCTGATACGTCTAAGGTATTTGACAGCGTCGAGCACGGCCGTCTCCTGGACAAGTTGGAATGGTATGGTGTCCAACACGGATGGTTCACAGCCTGGCTGCATGGGCGTACCCAGACCGTGCGGGTGGTTCGAGTTCGCTGGACGTGACTTACAGGGTGGTCCAAGGGTCCATCTTAGGGCCTGTAATAATTTTGCTCTTCACCAACGATCTGCCACAGCACCTCTCATATGGGAGGATCGTGATGTATGCTTACGACGCCGTCAAAACGTCACCTCCGACTTCTCTGTTCATTTCGGCAATGACGAAATTTCGCCCTCACAGAGCGTCAAGGTGCTTGGTGTCGTCATCGACTCACACCTAACATGGAACTCATGGGCGTCGCCACCACTATGGACCGTACGGACTGTGTCCGTACAAGTTGGCGAACCTTCAAAAACTTGTACGGACTGACCGTACAAGTTTGCGGAGCTATTTGAAGGTGCAGACCTAGAGATATCGATACCTGAAATGTTTATATTCGAATTGTCTTCAGATGGACTATTTGTGACGAATCGTGACGAAATACCTCTTTGCATGAAACTTATTGCTCAACACAAGAAGAATAAAAATATTGTCCCCTCTCAACTTGTTTCTGCTGCTGCTGAATATCGAATGGCCCACAACCCGCACAAATGGCCAGTTGGAATAAAATGTTAACGTTTTTCGTCTGGAGTTAAGAATAGGAGAGAGATCCCACTTATCACTGGATTTTCGACTAGCCACTAGCTGTGCTGATCTCGGCAACTCGCCAGAGTCCCTCTTGGATCCTCGTTTCTCATGTCAAATGACATGACTAGATGCAGCATTCCGGCATCGGTCTCGAAAGCCTACCCACACGACGCACCTGCCGAGTAGAGCCCATTTGTAGTAGAGCCTGCCGAGTAGAGATTTCCTACCGTTCAACACTTTGTCGAATACAATGGATGCACATTTGACGTAACGAGCCAGGCTTGAGGCTGCTCTCTTTCAACCGCCCACGTCCCAGCATTGACAGATATCTAGCGGCAGGCGTGATAGAATTGAGGTCGTAGCGCTGACTAGACATCGCCTCGGCCACTGCTACACTTCCTACAGGCATCATTTGACCGGATCGGAACACCCTGTGTGCAACCACTGCAACGTTCCACTGAGCGTAAAAGGCATCCCATCTCCCAACGACATCTGCAAACGCTTGGAATGCATAGACTCACGATTTGTATTCCAAGACATCGCTCGATGATGCGCCAGGCGAGAATGTAACTGTCAACATTGAACAAGTTATCTGATATCCAAAGGAGTTCGGATTTAATATTGTGTTCAATTCCCGCCAGTTACTGCGCTAAAATATCCTTAATTAGGCGCTTTGGCCTAAGTACAAAAAAGTGCCACCAAAACCCACCACTTAAACCCGTATGACTGCCAAATAACCTTGCCTACACTCCTAGAAACCCTAAAATAACTTAAATGTACTTTTAACCTTGCCCTTCATAATACATTCTTCATAACCTTGCCTACACTCCTAGAAACCCTAAAATAACTTCAATGTACTTTTTAAGTCACCCACTGCCCTTTCCGATCCGCAAAATGACGAAGAACAATTACTATATCAGAAGTGTTTTACCGGATGATAACACCAATATGTTTACAACAGGAGACTTCAACGCTGAAATGGCATTTTCAATGGTTTACAAATCACAAAACTCGGCTGGATAAATTTTCGAGTAAAACAAAAATGATCATGTTAGAACATACCAAGACATAAAAAATCACTTTGCCAGATCTGAAATCAGAATTTGGCAAATGACGATGTGGTCTAATACTCAATGAGAGAAAATATGTAATTTAATTAAGACCAATTATATATTCTGGAATAATATTGGATTAATGAAGAGCACTCTTACTCAGAACGACAAAGGTACTCTCTTATCCAGAGAGCATGTTAGGGCCTAAAACAAGAGCACTCTTATCCAGAGCGACAAAGGAACCCTCTTATCCTGAGAGCATGTTGGGGCCTAAAACAAGAGCACTCTTATCCAGAGCGACAAAGGAACCCTCTTATCCTGAGAGCATGTTGGGGCCTAAAACAAGAGCACTCTTATCCAGAGCGACAAAGGAACCCTCTTATCCTGAGAGCATGTTGGGGCCTAAAACAAGAGCACTCTTATCCAGAGCGACAAAGGAACCCTCTTATCCTGAGAGCATGTTGGGACCTAAAACAAGAGCACTCTTATCCAGAGCGACAAAGGAACCCTCTTATCCTGAGAGCATGTTGGGGCCTAAAACAAGAGCACTCTTATCCAGAGCGACAAAGGAACCCTCTTATCCTGAGAGCATGTTTGGCCCTAAAACAAGAGCACTCTTATCCAGAGCGACAAAGGAACCCTCTTATCCTGAGAGCATGTTGGGCCCTAAAACAAGAACACTCTTATCCAGAGCGACAAAGGAACCCTCTTATCCTGAGAGCATGTTGGGACCTAAAACAAGAGCACTCTTATCCAGAGCGACAAAGGAACCCTCTTATCCTGAGAGCATGTTGGGCCCTAAAACAAGAGCACTCTTATCCAGAGCGACAAAGGAACCCTCCTATCCTGAGAGCATGTTGGGCCCTAAAACAAGAGCACTCTTATCCAGAGCGACAAAGGAACCCTCTTATCCTGAGAGCATGTTGGGGCCTAAAACAAGAGCACTCTTATCCAGAGCGACAAAGGAACCCTCTTATCCTGAGAGCATGTTGGGGCCTAAAACAAGAGCACTCTTATTCAGAGCGACAAAGGAACCCTCTTATCCTGAGAGCATGTTAGGGCCTAAAACAAGAGCACTCTTATCCAGAGCGACAAGGAACCCTCTTATCCTGAGAGCATGTTGGGGCCTAAAACAAGAGCACTCTTATCCAGAGCGACAAGGAACCCTCTTATCCTGAGAGCATGTTGGGGCCTAAAACAAGAGCACTCTTATCCAGAGCGACAAAGGAACCCTCTTATCCTGAGAGCATGTTGGGGCCTAAAACAAGAGCACTCTTATCCAGAGCGACAAAGGAACCCTCTTATCCTGAGAGCATGTTGGGGCCTAAAACAAGAGCACTCTTATCCAGAGCGACAAAGGAACCCTCTTATCCTGAGAGCATGTTGGGACCTAAAACAAGAGCACTCTTATCCAGAGCGACAAAGGAACCCTCTTATCCTGAGAGCATGTTTGGCCCTAAAACAAGAGCACTCTTATCCAGAGCGACAAAGGAACCCTCTTATCCTGAGAGCATGTTGGGCCCTAAAACAAGAACACTCTTATCCAGAGCGACAAAGGAACCCTCTTATCCTGAGAGCATGTTGGGACCTAAAACAAGAGCACTCTTATCCAGAGCGACAAAGGAACCCTCTTATCCTGAGAGCATGTTGGGCCCTAAAACAAGAGCACTCTTATCCAGAGCGACAAAGGAACCCTCCTATCCTGAGAGCATGTTGGGCCCTAAAACAAGAGCACTCTTATCCAGAGCGACAAAGGAACCCTCTTATCCTGAGAGCATGTTGGGGCCTAAAACAAGAGCACTCTTATCCAGAGCGACAAAGGAACCCTCTTATCCTGAGAGCATGTTGGGGCCTAAAACAAGAGCACTCTTATTCAGAGCGACAAAGGAACCCTCTTATCCTGAGAGCATGTTAGGGCCTAAAACAAGAGCACTCTTATCCAGAGCGACAAGGAACCCTCTTATCCTGAGAGCATGTTGGGGCCTAAAACAAGAGCACTCTTATCCAGAGCGACAAGGAACCCTCTTATCCTGAGAGCATGTTGGGGCCTAAAACAAGAGCACTCTTATCCAGAGCGACAAAGGAACCCTCTTATCCTGAGAGCATGTTGGGGCCTAAAACAAGAGCACTCTTATCCAGAGCGACAAAGGAACCCTCTTATCCTGAGAGCATGTTGGGGCCTAAAACAAGAGCACTCTTATCCAGAGCGACAAAGGAACCCTCTTATCCTGAGAGCATGTTGGGACCTAAAACAAGAGCACTCTTATCCAGAGCGACAAAGGAACCCTCTTATCCTGAGAGCATGTTGGGGCCTAAAACAAGAGCACTCTTATCCAGAGCGACAAAGGAACCCTCTTATCCTGAGAGCATGTTTGGCCCTAAAACAAGAGCACTCTTATCCAGAGCGACAAAGGGACCCTCTTATCCTGAGAGCATGTTGGGCCCTAAAACAAGAACACTCTTATCCAGAGCGACAAAGGAACCCTCTTATCCTGAGAGCATGTTGGGACCTAAAACAAGAGCACTCTTATCCAGAGCGACAAAGGAACCCTCTTATCCTGAGAGCATGTTGGGCCCTAAAACAAGAGCACTCTTATCCAGAGCGACAAAGGAACCCTCCTATCCTGAGAGCATGTTGGGCCCTAAAACAAGAGCACTCTTATCCAGAGCGACAAAGGAACCCTCTTATCCTGAGAGCATGTTGGGGCCTAAAACAAGAGCACTCTTATCCAGAGCGACAAAGGAACCCTCTTATCCTGAGAGCATGTTGGGGCCTAAAACAAGAGCACTCTTATTCAGAGCGACAAAGGAACCCTCTTATCCTGAGAGCATGTTAGGGCCTAAAACAAGAGCACTCTTATCCAGAGCGACAAGGAACCCTCTTATCCTGAGAGCATGTTGGGGCCTAAAACAAGAGCACTCTTATCCAGAGCGACAAAGGAACCCTCCTATCCTGAGAGCATGTTGGGCCCTAAAACAAGAGCACTCTTATCCAGAGCGACAAAGGAACCCTCTTATCCTGAGAGCATGTTGGGGCCTAAAACAAGAGCACTCTTATCCAGAGCGACAAAGGAACCCTCTTATCCTGAGAGCATGTTGGGGCCTAAAACAAGAGCACTCTTATTCAGAGCGACAAAGGAACCCTCTTATCCTGAGAGCATGTTAGGGCCTAAAACAAGAGCACTCTTATCCAGAGCGACAAGGAACCCTCTTATCCTGAGAGCATGTTGGGGCCTAAAACAAGAGCACTCTTATCCAGAGCGACAAGGAACCCTCTTATCCTGAGAGCATGTTGGGGCCTAAAACAAGAGCACTCTTATCCAGAGCGACAAAGGTACTCTCTTATCCTGAGAGCATGTTGGGGCCTAAAACAAGAGCACTCTTATCCAGAGCGACAAGGAACCCTCTTATCCTGAGAGCATGTTGGGGCCTAAAACAAGAGCACTCTTATCCAGAGCGACAAGGAACCCTCTTATCCTGAGAGCATGTTGGGGCCTAAAACAAGAGCACTCTTATCCAGAGCGACAAAGGTACTCTCTTATCCTGAGAGCATGTTGGGGCCTAAAACAAGAGCACTCTTATCCAGAGCGACAAGGAACCCTCCTATCCTGAGAGCATGTTGGGGCCTAAAACAAGAGCACTCTTATCCAGAGCGACAAAGGTACTCTCTTATTCTGAGAGCAGAGGCGTTAGGAAATAAAGGATCGATAGGAGCGATGCATATACCCGGTCACTGTGAGCAGTGCCGAGTCTGTACGCAGCCCTCCCCGGTGTCACTCGCCGTTCCACTTTCTCACCTTGAAAGTTGTCTTGAAGTTCAACCATTAGGTGCATCTTGAGCTCAAAACTATGAATATGACTTTGGTTTGGACAACTGATGGATATATGTGGAGAAAGAAGTAAGTTTCTCCTTCTATTTCACGAGAAATCGTACGATAGCAGCTGGCGTTCTGGCTCCGCCCCGCTCCGCCTGACGCCAAGTACAGTCTCTGACAAGGGGCCGCCGCGCCGTCCGGGCGGCTGAGCGGATATTAACGAGGCGTCGTGACCAGAGACTACGTGCCAGAGAGTGTACCTGCCTCCGGCGGCGCGGCGGCGAGCGTTCATTCCCCGACCGTGGCCGGGAGCAGCGGGATTGAAATCGGGCCCACTAGTCCTGTGTCGAAATTACTTAACGTAGAGAGGTAATTCTTTCACCACAAACCATTTTTAGATCTGCTCTACAAATCTGCTATCTCAGTCCAAAACCCCATGTTAAAGGTGAACTATTCCCTTTAAACACTTCCATTTCAAAGTTGGTTCACTATTTCAGGCGGCGAAACGAGAAGGCAGCAGCTCAGTACACAGGTCGAAGGCGAAAGGTGAAGTGAAACGCAGGGGTGTTTACAACTAGTTTATATATGAAGATTGCGACGAAATATGATATGGAAAAGAAAGGCACAGCATGCAAGAAAGCGGGGCGCACCGCGCGTCCCCCAGCGCTCTGACCCGGATAGCTATCGCAACAGTGCGCACCTGTGTAGCCCTTTTGCGTCTGGGTCCGGCGTTCTGTACACAAAGCTGCCCCGACTCGGGCGACAGTGCAAATAGGCGGCGACGGCGGCGGCGGCGGCGGCCCGGCCGGCCGGCCGGGCGGCGGGCGAGGGGACACGGCTGGCGCTGGCGGGCGGCGCTCGGCTCGGCGGCGCGGCAGACGCATCACACTTAAAAATCGCAGTCATCGCGTAATTTGTCGGTAACAGCAACTTTGATTTTAAATAAAATACGAACACAATCCACTGTCCCAGTCACTGAATCGACATGATGCTGATCACGATCGGTACTAATGGCTACGGCAGTACTTACTAATGGCTACGGTTTAGTTGGCGGCAGAATCTGCGTATGTCGCAATTCTAACGTCAGAGGGTATGACATCATAATACGGACGAAGTTGCGTAGCCCGAAACCGAATATTAATTTAGGTCCTGTGTACTTACCGTAGCGTCCAAGCGAAGAAATTATTTCACTGCAAACCATTTTTTGACCTGCTCTAGAATTCTGCTATACCAGTTCAAAACACCATGTTAATAGGATATTGCCACCTCCGAAGCATTTCTAAAAACAAAACTTAAATGAATGGTGGGGATCAACAATCGTGTATGCTCAAGCTCAAACTTGCTTCTGCAGCACCTAGTAGGGTATCGGCATTTTTTGTATTCATTTCTGACTCCAAAACGTTGGTCCGAGCTGTGCTCAGTACTGTACTATTCATGATGGCCGCTCTCATCCAGTTTGGCTGTAAAATTGGCGCCCCCCCCCCCAAGCCGAAGCGTCCGAATTCGCTGAGACTTGGCCTTGAAAAGTCATTCTTGCTGTTTTATTCATTTTGTATTATGAAAGAGGCTATGGTTGTTGAAAATATGATTAGCTGTATACGCTTTTTAATTTTAAAGTGTACTGACGGAATGGTGATGTTGAGATTGCAATATTCAAAAGCAAATCATAGTCCGCAAAGACGTGATTCTAAATAGTGATGAGGCGACTCCAATTTTACGAATGTAGGCCAATCACTGAGTGATGCAAATGTATTTTGTGATCTAATGGGGGAGTTTCGGGAACCAAATTTTTCAGGTAAAATCGGACACGCTTAATCTACCGATACACACCAAAAACTCCATATTGGCCTGCGAGGTGGCACTATCCCGCCTTTAAAGGTGAACTATTCCCTTTAAGTAGGTGCATACATAATACTGTTTGGGATTCAGTAAGCTGAATAAAAGGTGAGACACCGTGTGTATCCTGCGACATACAGATTAGCTAGACCGCTCAAGCCGAAAACGTCGTGTCGTGACATTTGACAACATGTGATATTTAACGGTAGCCACCCCGCAGGCTGCAGCCGGCCGCCGTGACGTAGGCGGGGACCTGGCGGTCGGCCGCCACTGCCATCATTTGTAGTGTTGACCAGTCGTTGCTGTTGCTATAGTAGTTACACAAAGGAGGCAACACTAAACGGTCGTTATTTTCAGTGGTTTCTTCCTTTCTTCCTTCCTTGGTGATATTTTAGACGGAGAAAGTTTGCAGTTTGCACACATGCTTAGGTGCCTGAGTTCCATGGTTTTTCAAGCTGCGGTACACGGCTGTTAATTTGGTTGGATACCTCCTCAAGTCTGTGCTGTTCTTTGGCTCTAACATATTATGCACATATAATATTAAATAATCGACGACACAAATACACCAAGTATACATGGTGCAATGTTAGGCAACGGTGATAAGCTGCACACTGCAGCTGATTGTATGGAACGCCCGATCTGGATTCAGAACATCAGGGTGACGGGGTCACGTCATCGATGGGTGATCATGGCTCCACCAGCTTTATCCGGCAGCAAGTCATGCCGAACCAGTCCTGCTCTATTGTGCGGTTGTACTCCAGCTGGACAATGCCAACAGGCTCAGGAAGCTGGGGACACTGGAACGGCCACCTGAAACAGAGGCAGACACTGCTGACTGGCGCTCAGACACTGCTGAATGGCGCTCAGACACTGCTGAGCTGACTGGTGTTCTGACTATCCTGACTAGCGATCGGACACTGCTGATTGGCGCTCAACACTGCTGATTGGCGCTCAGACACTGCTGACTGGTGTTCAGACACTGCTGACTGGTGTTCAGACACTGCTGACTGGTGTTCAGACACTGCTGACTGGTGTTCAGACACTGCTGACTGGTGTTCAGACACTGCTGACTGGTGTTCAGACACTGCTGACTGGTGTTCAGACACTGCTGACTGGTGTTCAGACACTGCTGATTGGCGCTCAGACACTGCTGACTGGTGTTCAGACTCTGCAGATTGGCGCTCAACACTGCTGACTGGTGTTCAGACACTGCTGACTGGTGTTCAGACACTGCTGACTGGTGTTCAGACACTGCTGACTGGTGTTCAGACTCTGCTGACTGGTGTTCAGACACTGCTGACTGGTGTTCAGACTCTGCAGACTGGCGCTCAGACTCTGAGTCTGACTGTGATTCTGGCCGGGACATTGATTCGCTCAACAGCAGCGCTTCCGGCACGGTCTTCACAATTTGTTCTGAGCTGCGTTCCGGCGATTTGGCATTGGCTTAAAGCCTAGCTGTCTGGTGTTTATGCAAGCAAGTATGCATTATGAAGTATGCATTATGAATGAGAATGACATATTATGCTGGTTAAAATTATCATCTGCTTTGATAATACAGATGTACATACAGGGACCATCCATGCCTACTAACTGTATGTCCACAGTCTATCATACAAATGCATCCTATTTTCACGAGCGATGCACACGACTCACGGGTAAATGGCGGACTCGATTCGGCTTCGCTTGAGAACCATGTCTTTCTGAGGATCTCTGATGACGAGAGCGGCACAGTCGTCTCCATCCACTGCGTATGGTAGCAGCACGGCCGCACACAACATGATTTCCGGATGTTTAAATTTTCTATTTTCGTCCCCAAAACCGACCAGAACGGAGCCCTCTGCACAGGCCAGGGGGCGCTGCAACGCGCCAGCAAAGGGCTGTCATTCATCTTTCAGGCAATGTGTTATTGATTATCAGCAGCTCAGATACTTGCTCGCGATGCAACGCAAGGTCACGTCGAGATGAAACGACTCATTAGTTGTGATTTAATTTTATGCTGCAACGCATGCACAAATTTGAATATTATACGTTTGAAAATGTACAATACAAAGGAAGATTTGAGGCATTTCCTTGCAGCAATGCAATATGAAGCAAATGTAATCAGATAACTTAACTAAATGGAAAGGTAATCAAACAAAATGTCTAATGTTTACACAGCAATTAAAACAGAATGTCTGACGACGGCAGCACAGCACGCGATCATCGTGAGTCTCACCTGAGTCATGGCGACTCGGCTAATTTGGCCGACAGTCAGACCAGGCAGACCGGGCAGACCAGGCAGACCAGGCAGACCAGGCAGGCCAGTGAAGTCGGCACATCGCACCGCATCAATGTCCTAAAACAACCAGTCAGTCCCGCTGGCCAATATCCTCCGCGGTAGGGACGTGGCGAATGCGCTATGATACGAAGGCATAGTGAATATGAAGGATACAATCAATTTAGATAGTTATAAATGCTGACAGAGCGACGGAGTAAGAGAGAAATGAAGAACACATCACGAATTATGACGAGTGGAGACACGCTTGCGACAAGTGGAGATAACGCGAATGTCGTAACTAATAACAGAAAAGCAGGTATACGTGAAAATTCGTCTAGAAGACGTCACCGGGACCAAAACACAAACCTACACACTGACATGAAAAGCGAAACAATTAAATTGCAATCGAAGTAAACTGATTTATGATTGGAAGCGCTAAAAGGCACCAGGCCAACGTTGAAAGCTTCTGCATAACCGACTGACGTGATTAAAACAGAGATCTTGCACAACTGAACCAGGGGCGGATCCAGGGGGGAGGGGCAAATGGGTCATGCCCCCCCCCTCTCCCAAAGGTCTTGATACTATGTTTGACCCTCCCCCAAACGGTCGGACGTTCAGTCGAAAAATTACCTTTGCAGCAGTCAAAATCCAGCTATCCAAAGTTAAAAACTTGAAAATTTGGCGCCGCTTCGCGGCATGACAAAATACTCAATTCCTTATACAAATTTGGAAAATGGGAAAATGAATTAATTAACCCTATTAGTGACGGAGAAGGCGGATCCCCCTCCCCCACCCCTCGAAAAACACGAGGGGTGGAGGAGGGGGATCAGATATCTCCCGAACGGCTGAGAGCATACCCATGACATTTTGGAACTTTTCCTAGAACTGAATTCCACATAGGAAGTCAAAATTTTTAGTTCCTAACCTTAACAGACGCGGTTCCAGGGCCCGGTTTTGGAGTTTTTGTTTGTAACATTTGGCGATAATACGGAGATGTGAACTTCACCGCTTCGTCCTAACTGCCTGAAGTATAAAGGAGTTACATAGGTTTGCGGTGATTGAAACAAGTGCAAATTAGTTGATTTAGTGAATTATAATAAATATTGCACGGCAGAGGCGGTTTCAGGGACTTGAAAAGGGGAGGCTTACAGGAAGTAATTTTTTTTATATATTTTGCATCCCTTCTTCGCTAACCTGGCACCACCTATGGATGCAAATATGCTTTATAACTGTTGTGTCCGATGGCATAATAGCGCACCATTTCATTTATCTAAAACTGAAAAGAAAA
>JAXIVJ010013338.1:32500-37482 GCA_036785665.1 Chirona hameri | reverse complement strand
CCGTGATATGTCCATCATAGAACGTTTTGTTAGACTGTGGTGCCAGTGATACTGTGATACTGTGATACTGTGATACTGTGATAATATGATACTGTGGTGCAGTGATAATGTGATAATGTGATACTATGATACTGTGATAATGTGATACTGTGATACTGTGATACTGTGATACTGTGATACTTGTGATACTGTGATAACTGTGATACTGTGATACTGTTATACTGTGCTACTGTGATACTCTGTGCATACCTGTGATACTGTGATACTGTGATAATGTGATAATGTTGATACTGTGACGCTGTGCTACTGTGATACTGTGACGCTGTGATACTGTGATACTAATGTTACTGTGAGGTACTTGTGATAATGTGATACTGTTTATACTGTGGTACTATGATAATATGATACTGTGATACTGTGATACTGTGTTACTGTGACGATGTGCTACTGTGCTACTGTGATACTGTGATACTGCGTGGTACTGTGATAATGTGATAATGTGATACTGTGACGCTGTGTTAGTGTGATACTGTGATATTGTGGTACTGTGATACTGTGATACTGTTACGCAGTGATAATGGGGACGTTGTGATACTGTGATACTGTGATACTGGTGATAATGTGATAATGTGATACTGTGACGCTGTGATACTGTGATACTGTGATCAGTGTGCTACTGTGCTACTGTGATACTGTGATAATGTGACGCAGTGATAATATGACGTTGTGATACTGTGATACTGTGATACTGGTGATTACTGTGATAACTGTGATAATGTGATAATGTGATACTGTGGTGCAGTGATAACTGTGATACTGTGATACTGTGATACTGTGATACTGTGATACTGTGATCCTGTGATACTGTGATACTGTGATACTATGGTACTTTGGTAACTGTGATAATGTGATACTGTGGATACTGTGGTTGATACAAATTCCTTTGGCACTGCACGTTACGGACCGCTGGTATTTCTTAACTTATATTGGGACATGCCAAATGAGTATTGGAGCTATTAGATCCATAGCCGGTTCACGATCCGACGTAATGTTGAGCAATGATGGGCCTCTGTAAAAAGCGATAGCCTGTTATTGATCCAATTTCAATTGGAGTGCTGGATCCAATGCCTGGAATAAATGTCCTGATGGGATGATTTATTAGACAGAAAGGTAAACAATAGTTTTGACACATTTCCCTTTGTCTTTAGATGGACAGATAGTTGCATAATTTTACGCCATTACATTTATCAAAAATATGAACGGCGCAAAGTGGCTGCTGTGGTTGTAGTGGGCAGATCATTTGACTGGTGACCGAAAAGTCCCGGAGTTCGAATTCTCGATGCCTGCTCCTACGGTGGACAGGCCATGCGTGTGTGTGTGGATATGTGTATTGTGTATTGTTTTTTTGTCGTCCCAGAATGCCTCAATAAATAGAGGGTGGAACGTAATGCCTCAATAAATAGAGTTGTGGAACGTAAACCCCAATAATTGACTATAAATGCCACGCACAAAAACATTTCCAAAGCCAATGTGGTAAACGCCATGAGCATTGTGGTTTTGTGATCTCCCATTGTATATCGTTATTCGTATTCGTATTCGTCGTATTCGTGGGTTATCCCTGAAATATGTCCGAGGTCATAGGGCTATTCTTAAAGGGAATGTTTCGGCCTTTCTGGAAAGTTTGTCAAATCTAAACGCTGGTGTTGTAGTCGAGAATATGAAGTTAAGTGCTGCTGAGAAAACGATAGTGATATTTTTTATCTCGAAAAGTCACTTAACTTTATGCATTTTTTATTTAAATTGGGATGATGACGTCATTATTGAGCTGTAGAAAGCTATGGAGAAACCCTTGAGCGCTTGCCAAATTATATGTGCACAATTCGTTTTCAGACAATTATGGGGGACTTAAATACCAACATTGTGGAACTGTGTCTTCTCCCGCACAGACACACAATGACGAGTGGGAGGCATTGCGAAAAGCTCAATATTTATTTATAAAACAAGAACAATCAATCCATAACTGAGACTTCAAACAACCGCGAAAAAATCTTCACTTTGGAACGCGCAACCAATCGCGTTTTGCTGTTGTTTAGCATCGTACTCGCATGCGGGTAAATCCAGCCAAGGTTCGAGCGAAATACAGGGTCGTCTGACTTTCCAGGACCTACAATCTTGAAAGTGGCTGTCAGCCAATCAGCGCGAGCGGCACTACAATAGACCCCATTTCGCGAATATCGATAAATTCAATTGCTTTAAAAACGGATAGCGTTTTTAAGGGGGAAAATGACCTGGAATAAATTTAAACATTTCAATTCACGGCCAAAGATAATGGCTAATCTCAGTTCCAAAAACCAATACAAAGGTGAAACATTGCCATTAAATCCGAGTCAAATCGCACTGAGGACATACAGTGATGAATAAATAACAGGCACACTTTCATACAACACGATAAAACAGCCGGCTAGTCAACAGACTAATTCAGCCGTGAGACAGGATCTATGATAAGCCGAGTCATGATATTTCGACCATGCTGCGTCTTGTGTAGTCGCTTCAGTTGGTGTAGGAGATGACGATGTCTGTGTGGGGTAAATATGGCAGCTCTGTTCCTGTTTCACGAACGAATGTGCATACCTGTCTATTGAGCAAAACATACCAGAAGTAAATGTGCGTTTGTGCGTCAATAACATATGTCAGCCCTGAACAGTCACGTCACTTATTCATTTCACCCGGGTTATGGACATAAGTCCTGTTTAATTCTCATTGAACAGGTATCTGCTGTGTCCCTCACCTGCAGCTGTAGTGCTGGGTCAGAGGAGTGTGTAGTATGAACGGCTCTGCGTGCCGGCGACGTGTTTGGATGGTTTCCCCTCACCTGCAGCTGTAGTTGCTGGGCAGAGAGGAGTGTTGAGTATGAACGGCTGAGTGCGGCGACGTGTTGGATGGTTCCACCTCACCTGCAGCTGTAGCGTTGCTGGGCAGAGGAGGTGTGTAGTAGTGATCGAGCTGGTAACGGCGACGTGTTGGGATGTTTCCCTCACCTGCACTGTAGTGCTGGGACAGAGGAAGGTGTGGTAGTATGAGAACGGCTGGTTGCCGGGAACGACGTGGTTGAGGTGGGTTTCACCCTCATCCTGCAGCTGTAGTGCTGGACAGAGGAGTGTGTATTATGAACGGCTGGTGCCGGCGACGTGTGTGGATGGTTCCCTCACCCTGACACCTCCAGCCCTGTAGTGCTGGACAGAGGTGTGTAGTCATGAGAACGGGCTGATGGCGGCGACGTGGTTGTGATGGTGTTCCCTCACCTGCACCTTAGCTGTAGTTGCTGTGGCAGAGGAGCGTGCTTGTAGTATAGAACGGCTGGTTGCGGGGTGACGCCTCTCAGATTCCGTTGTCACGTTTCACACCGTAATGGACCGTCACGATTCGACTCTCAGCTGAAACTCCCGCAGGTAGCGAACCATGGCTTCTTCTGAGCCTGCCAGATACACAGATACAGAGATATTATAATATAGTTATTATATAAATAGTTACTATACTATATATTATATATATCTATATATATATATATAACTATATATATTATATATATATATATATATATAATGATTATTAATATATATAATCAGCTGAAACTCCCGCAGGTAGAAGCACTATGGGCTTCTCCGTCAAATACACAGAATACAGATACACTAGCTGATCAAGCCCGCTCGAGATACAAGGTACAGATGCATACTCTCAGTTTAAATCACGTACAGGCACAGATACACATATACGCACAGATGCTTTACATACCAAGTCCTATCAGATACACACAGATAACTGCGCGACGAATATCTCACACATTTGTTCTCAAAGGCATTGATTGTCAACAGCTAACTATGTTATGTTGTGCTTCCCTTTGGGTCCTCTCTCACGAAGAGTAACACACTTTGACACACAGATGTTGTGGATCATCATAGGCCAGCGGCAATACGCTCGGTTCCCGTAGCCACTAGCTCCAGGATCCCTGATCCTGATCATGGGGTTGACCGGGTTGTGGATTGGCTCCGAATGAAATCCCTAGCTAGCCTAGACACCGAGCAGACTGTCGTACAAATTCTCCGACACAGTATTGGGGTGAGTTGCCTGTTGTCCAAGTCGACAACAAATAACATACATAAATATATACAGATACTCGGCAATACCAGCCTACCGAGTACAGTGAGACACATTTGGATACTACTTTGTTGATAGGACCAATATACAAAATACTTAGCTGACCAGTTTTTTAGACATAGGTATGCTTTTAAATAAACCTGCATCTATAGTAGTGCGGAAAATATTTCAGTAGTAAAGCCACGGACGATGCAATAAGTGGGTACAAACCTGAAAGTAGCCATATTCCAAATGCTGGCACTCTTCTAGCACAACATTTTGCGAGGAATCCGATGGTAGTATTGGCAAAAATTGGGAAAAGTGGCGCTCGGCGAGGATACATTAAGTAGATACAATAGATAGATAAGCACGTGCAGCTAATTTGAATGGGGACCCTTCCAAGTGGAGACACGTGTCCGGGGAACGGTGTGGGCTTGACATCACCTTCGGAGGTGAGTGTGAAGCTGATGGTAAATTACAGCTGCTGTCAAGATGATGGCAAATTACAGATGCTGTCAAGATGATTGGCAAATTACAGGATGATGTAACGTCCGATGACGGAGCGCGAGGCAGACAAGGTTTGCCATGCTCGCAAATATTTTTCCTGTATTTGAAGGATTTTCCGGTACTCTTCGATCGACCCGATGGCAGATACCGAATACTGCGCTCAACAACGCCGTCTAAGTTACTGTCAGGCCACCGAGGTGTGATGCATTTATCTGCGGCTATTTTGGGGGCCGTTAGCCGTCCGCGCGCGTCGGCGGGGACGCCGTAACGTTTGCCTTAGTCTTCCGGTGCCCTCCCACGTCGGCATGAGCGCCTCCACTGGCTCAGTTGCGGGCGCACTT
>JAXIVJ010013338.1:0-27500 GCA_036785665.1 Chirona hameri | reverse complement strand
GTCTGCATATTGCACGATATCAGCTCCCTCTGCGAAAAGAGACAGATCGTTGGCAAAACACTGAGCAAGAGGGGGCCAAGGGCAGAGCCCTGGAAAACACCCATGGTGTTTTCAAGAGACCTTCAAATCTTAGTTGCTCCAGAGCGGTCTCTCAGCACAACACTATGTGTGTGTCCTCCCAGATAGCACGGAACCAGGTGGTGTCAACTCCGTAGAGCTTCAGTTTCCTTAGCAGAATATTGTGGTCAATGACATCGAAGCTTAGGTCGATAAGACATACAAGCACGATTTCTCTGCCGTCGATAGCGGTGAGGATCCGATCGGTGACTGTCATCAGCGCGGTTTCCGTCGAATGTCGGGGACGGAAGCCGTGCAGATGATTGCAGATGATTGATTGATGATTGATGATTGGACGGGAAGAGAGGATGATTGCATGACAGGTAATAATAGAGCTGGCATTGCACGAGCCGCTCAACCAATTTGGTGATGACGGGAATGATGGATATGGGCCTGAAATTGGATAGATCGGACGAGCTGCCGGTTTTGGAAAATGGGATGGATGATTGAGTGTTTCCAAGGATTGGGAATATCTGATCGGCTTATGCAAGTGTTAACAATGTTAAAGATGACGCCACCGAAAGCAAGGAAAGCTGCTTTAAAAACTCGAATACAAAGCCCATCCGAGCCACAAGCGGCTGTGCTGGACATGCCCATCAACGTTTGTCGGAGCATCAGGAGAGTGACAGGAGAGAGGGTGAAACCGCAGGCTCCGACACGAGGGAGGCGGCAGTCGATACCTGGGGCCGGCCCCTGTTTGGTTAGCTCGTTTGCCACCTTTGGACCTACACTAACACAGACGTCGTTGAGGCAGTCAACGGAGGTGTCAGGTACCACTCTCTGTCCACCCTTCTTACTCTGCACTACGGACCGTATGTTGTGCCATACAGAAGTTGCACCTTGCTGAAAGATTCGACTCTGTATATCGTTCCTCGTGTCTTTTCGGATGGCGGCACGGACCGATCGATTAAGATCTCGATACTCCCGCGAGTCCCGTCCCATAACTCTGAGTGCTCTTCGGCGCCGAGCCATGAGTTCCTTTGTAGAATCAGAGACGGGGGAGCGGTCGGGTTCCTAATAGTTACTTTTTCTCCGGTGCGTGCTCGTTGAGAACCGGTAGGAACAGTGCCAAAAACGCTTATCATTTCTCAGTCACAGTAGCTGATCTAAATACATCCTCCCAGTCCACATGAAGTAAGTCGTCAATGCAATACCTGATGTCGATGCGTTTAAGACAGCGAGACATCACACGAAGTTCGTTTTCACGAAGGATTTTGCGTTTGGGGCGTTTGGGGCGTTTGGGCGATTGGGGCGATTTGGGCGTTTGGGGTAATTGGGTCTATAGCTTGTAAGAACACGGTTTTTCCCGGTGATTTTTGGTATCAATCACAATTTTATGAATTAATGTATAAGTATATGCTCTTCTATGCAATATTTACCGTTAGTTTGCTGAATATTCACATTCATGAGCAAATCTGGCAATTTTGGGTTGTGTTAGTTCCTTCTACAAAACATACCGAAAACGCCCCAAAAGAGGCTACACAAATATACTAGATAATCAGCTTTGATTGAATAAAATACGCAATTGACAGTTAGTTAGGGCAAAACTGAAGATATTAATGGCAAAGAAATATAACATTATGATGAAAAACGTAATAAAATGTCAAAAGCATAGACAGGCCTTAATTCAACGTCGCTTCGTCCCGCTGAGATCGTCCAATTTAGAGCGGTAACTTCGTTGGTTTCCGAAAACCAGAATAAACCTTACACATTTCGGATCACACCAAATGTTTTTTATTTGATTAATTGATGAATTGATGAATCTCACAAAAAGGTGAAAAGACCTCAGAAAAAGCACTTATAAACCCATGAAAAATGCGAGCTTTCTGGAGCCACTGGTACTGAAAACTAAAAAATGGCTGCTCCAGATCCTTTTTTCTTTGGGGGGAGGGGGGGGGGGGGGGGGGGGTGGCGGGGGGTGGCGGGGTGGGGAGGGGAGTGGTTCCCGCCCACCCAGTAGTCCAGCCTATAGCTACATATATGCCGCCGCGGGTGGGGAGGAGAACCACTCCCTCCGGGGCGGGGAACCGAATGACTTGCGCCAGTAGCCAGACTCGAACCCGGAACCCTTGAATTCCGAGTCCGACGCTCTACCAACTGAGCCACCCGGCCCCCCTGCTCTAGATCGAACGGACGCCATTGCTGGGTGCAGACCATGGCTCTGCGCATGCGTAACGTGACGTCAGGTGACCGGCCGTCCGGCGCCGGAGCCACGTGTGCAACGTGACGTCAGGCGCCCGGCCGTCTCGTCGCCATGGTGACCGGGCGGCGGCGCCTTCGCAGAGCCAGCGCAGAGCCGGAGCCAGCATTCCCGTCATCTTACAACAAATGATCAAAACGAAATCGCTAATTATCATTAATCCTTGCTTTCAAAAGTGAATATGACTGCAAATATGAATGGACTAATTCATCTAGTTTTCATTGAAATAAGCTATTATTCCTGAAAACCATGTCGTTGCAAAATATGACCATTTCCCGAACCAGCCACTTCCGGGATTCGAGCAAGATGGCGTCGCACTAACACCCCAGCCATCTGGCAACACCAGAGCTAGTTTAACATGAAATTGTTAATTTTAAGTAAACATGAAATCATGATGTTGGAATTTCCAGAAACATGCATTCATTCATAAATTTGCGATTGATACCAAGAATCACCGGGAAAAGCCGCGTTCTTACGAGCTATAGACCCAATCGCCCCAAACGCCCCAAACGCCCCAATCGCCCCAAACGTAAACTCCTTCATGAAAACGGCTAGTAAAAGGTTTAACCCGGATACGAGGCACAGCAATGCGAAAGCGAATAAACTTATGAGAGCTAAAATTACAGAATTCAGTACAACAGTCATGAATATTATCACGGTTCTTCACAATGCAAACATCAAGCAGAGATCCAGTTGAAAACGTGGGCAATGTGACGATTTGATGAAGAGAATATACAGTTAAAAATTTCTCTAAGCGCGACCGTGCTACGTCAGGCAGCGCCTTCAACATGTCACAACTGAGGACTCCACAGATCACAACAGATGCACTCGGATGGTTAATTGTAATGTATTGCAGCTGGGTCTCGAAGTCTTCAAAGCCGGCATGGAGAGCAGCTACGGTGTGTCTCGGCGGCCTGTATAGAGTGACCCGGTGACCAACTGACGCCAGCGGTCCAGCTTTACCATCGTCCAAAGCACTTCTAGCTTGCTATCAGGAACACGATTTTGTACAAACATTCCATGGTGCTGCGGTGACACCTACCTTGAGCAGAGCCGCCGCTCTGCCGTAGCCGCGGCCATCAGGACGATCTACCCTGGTAAGATTGTATCCGGGGATCGTGATGAGGCGGCTGGGATGGTGGGATTGAACCAGGTCTCCGACAGCAGCATCACATCGTAACTGTGGCGATGAAGCTCCTGGGCTAGCTCGAGTGTCTTCGGCTTCAGGCTGGATGTTCAGCGTTCCGACCAGCAGGCCAGGTGACGCACCTGTTTGCCGTCGGCCGCGCGGCCGCCTCTTGTCACATATTCCCTGCCGCTGCGGGCTGCCGCCGAAGGTACGCGACCGCGACCGATCAGACCGGCCACGGCCGGTGGTGGGCGCGCCGCGAGACGGAAGGCCGTCCGACACTGTCGGAGTGCGACCCCGACTGGACCTGGTACGTATGACGTCACTAGAGATGACGTCACTCCTGGTGACATCCTCTTTCTCTTCATCAGAGCAGGCAGGCACTAGTCTAAAAGACTCACGCGGCACGCGCCATGCGCAGTGATAGTCACCCACATGAGTCCGCACTGGTCTCAAACAGGTTAGGTTGGATGGGGCTACTCAGCAAAGAAACCCACTTGTCAATCGGACGTGCGGTTGCAGAGATATTAGCTTCTCAAAAGCGTCGCCACGGGCCGGGTCGGGCCGAGCCGGGCCGCTCATAATCAGATTTTCCCCATGCACCACGGAAGGACGAGCGAGCGCTTCGCGCTCGCTCGTAATAACCAGTAAGGCGCCGTAGTTGGCGATGAACGAGCGAGCGCGAAATAAATGTATGGTGAATTTCAACCCGATCGGGCAAGTAGTTCCTGAGATACAAAAAAGGTGCGCACGTGGTCACGTGCAGAGGCACCCCACCTATGACTTGTGGGTAGGCGGCGGCGGAAGGGTCCCTAACCACACACCAAATTAGAACACAATCGGCTCAGCCGTTCCTGAGATATGGAAAAGGGGTGTGCACGTGCGCACGTGCAGAGGCACCCGATCTCTGACTTGTGGGAAACTGGCGGTTGAGAGGTCCCTAACCACACACCAAATTTGAACACAATCGGCTCAGCCGTTCCTGAGATATAGAATAGGGGTGAGCACGTGCGCAATGCAGAGGCACTCCCCCCTGACTCGTGGAAAGGCAACGGCTGAGAGGTCCCTAACCACACACCAAATTATAACGCAATCGGTTCAGCCGTTCCTGAGATATAAAATAGGGGTGTGCACGTGCGCACGTGCAGAGGCACCCCACCCCTGACTTGTGGAAAATTGACGGCTGAGGGGTCCCTAACCACACACCAAATTTGCACACAATCGGCTCAGCGGTTGCAGAGTTTTTGCGAGAAAACACTTTTCAACACCCCTCACGCGGCACGCGCCAAGCGAAGCGGTAGTCACCCACATGAGTCGGTATCGGTCTCAAACAGGGTAGGTTGGATGGGGCTGCTCAGCAAAGAAGTCAGCTTGTCAATCGGACGTGTGGTTGCAGAGATATGAGCTTCTCAAAAGCGTCGCCACGGGCCGGGCCTGGCCGGGCCGCTCATATTCAGATTTGTCCCATATACCACGGAAAGACGAGCGAGCGCTTCGCGCTCGCTCGTAATAACAAAATCGGATCAACTCACACTGCCTACATGTTAGGAGACGATAGCAAATGACTGGCAACTGATTAGCTACGCTTTTTCATTTTTCAGATACTGGCATTTCTTACTCCCCGGTTTTTACGCTATAAGATGATATCACTAACCCGCGAGTCACTGGGGGGGGGGGGGGGGGGGGGTTAGCCCCCTCTTAGGAATGTCAAGAGTATCTCAATAACTAATCCAGATATCGACGGCAAAATTGCAGTACCTTTCCGGGCATCATTTTACACCTTTTAAGAAAAAAATGAAAACATTTCGTCAGAAATTTTTCGAGATATAGTGAATTTAGTGACGTCACTAAACACGATTTTGACACAAAAATCGGATAAACTTTGCCAAGCCGTACAAATGCTGCATTTGAAGAAAAATGCAATCCATAAACTCTAAAAGGTAGAAAATTGTCAGGGCTACAAACCAGCTATCTCGAAATTTCACAAATTTTGGTTTTTAACCCCAAAAATTTCACAAATTTTTTTTTGTTGAAAAAATGCTCACAAAATCAAATTTTTCAAAGATATTGAAAAACCCGGAATATTTGTCAGATAACAACATATGGGCAACTACCATACACAATTTCAAAATGATATCTTTTTTGACTGTCATGGCATATAAAGTATGGGTAAATCATGATGTCATATTTTGAAATTGCGTTTTTTGGCTTTTATTAATCGGATACAGACAAATTAATTCCAGCACTGTTTGTTTTAGATAAAACTGATATAGAAACATGCTTTTTTCATTTCGATTTATCAATTAAAAATTTTGACCTTCAGTGACCTGAACTTGACCTGAACTTGACACTATCTTCACGTAAATGAAGTCAGGTGGTAAAATGACTACCACTATCGAATTCAACGCGTAAAAGTATCCATAAAACATGTGCTGCATGACTTTCGTAGATATTTTGTGTGTAGTAACCTTTTGTGACCTGACCTTGACCTTGATCTTTTCCAACAATCTCACTTTAACTCATGTGGGATATGTATCATACTTTTGACAGCACTTAGGGTGATTATAGGCGCAATCGAAGGCCATGGATGGCAAGTATTGTCCATAAACTCAAATACCTCGATTTTGACGTTTGACTTGACCGTGACCTGACATGTGACCTTAATTTGACATTTGTAAGTTTGCGTTAGGCTTATCTAATTGAGCGCTTTCGAATGCCGCCTTATGCGTCCCGCTGCGATCATTGGTTCTGAAGATACCAGGGGGGGGGGGGCTAAAAAAAGCCCCCCCACAGTGAGTTGTATTACAGAATATACCCCAGTGACTGCAGGGTTAAGGCAGATATGGCTATTATTGATAGCAATATTCAATACGATGATCCTAACAATAATAGGGGAACTGATCCCAGGTATAAAATTAGTTTATCCGCATGTAGCCAGCATCATTTGATCAATGGTGGATCATTAGAAGATACCGGAGACAAACCTGCACATTGGGCGATGGTCTGCAGGGATGAAAAGCGTAATTGGTGCATTTGCGCGAGTTTTCTGAGAAACTGTTCAAAGCGATGTCCAGATAACCTTCATTGGTGACAATTACGCTTCCAGGAACGTCAGTTTTCTTGTCGCGTTCGCTCTATGTGCCTATTTTCCCATCGCATTTCTTCTTATCGCGTTCGTGTTAGTCATCCACATGTTAGAAATAAGTAAATAGGGTGTTGCTGAGGTAGCGTTTTGGGCGCGTATCCTCAAACCTGTTTCTAGCCAGTGATCAAATTATTACGAGCGAGCGCTTCGCGCTCGCTCGTCCTTCCGTGGTATATGGGAAAAATCTGAATATGAGCGGCCCGGCCCGGCCCGGCCCGACCCGACCCGACCCGACCCGACCCGTGGCGACGCTTTTGAGAAGCTTATATCTCTGCAACCACACGTCCGATTGACAAGAAGACTTCTTTGCTTAGCAGCCCCATCCAACCTACTCGGTTTGAGACCGGTGCTCATTCATGTGGGTGACTACCACTGCGCGTGGCACGTGCCGCGTGAGAGGTGTTGAAAAGTGTTTTCTCGCAAAAACTCTGCAACGGCTGAGTCGATTGTGTTAAAATTTGGTGTGTGGTTAGGGACCTCTCAGTCACCACTTTCCCACAAGTCAGGGGTGGGTGCCTCTGCACGTGCGCACGTGCACACCCCTATTATATATCTCAGGACCGGCTGAGCCGATTGTGTTCAAATTTGGTGTGTGGTTAGGAACCTCTCAGAGGCCAATTTTCCACAAGTCAGGGGTAGGGTGCCTCTGCAAGAGCGCACGTGCCCACCCCTATTCTCTATCATCTCAGGAACGGCTGAGCCGATTGTGTTAGAATTGTGTGTGTGGTTAGGGACCTCTCAGCCGCCGCCTTCCAACAAGTCAGGGATGGGATACCTCTGCACGTGCGCACGTGCACACCCCTATTCTATATCTCAGGAACGGCTCAGCCGTTTGTGGTCAAATTCAGTGTGTGGTTAGGGACCTCTCAGCCAGAACAGATCGACCTGTGCCTTACACCCTCATATTACAAAAAAGTCTAACATTGGGTCCCGGCAATGTCGAGAGGTCATGCTGCAGGCCTTTCTTTGATGGCTCATAACTTGTAGTTAGACTACCGGAAACCTTAAAAGCGATATATCACTGAACTTGCAATGATGCAAGTAAACTTTTGGCTATCTAAAAATAAAAAAATGTGTGTATTTTGTGACCTTGTGACCTTTTCTAATGTGACCTTTTCCCAGTTGAAACCTGTATTTTTGACTCAAGGCCATATTTAGTTCGATCAATTACCTTTCGATATAAAAAATAAAAAGTGTCTATAGCCTATTAAATGCCCTTTTTAGCCTCACAAAAACCCGTATAGGTATAATCCCGTACGCACAGGAAACGGAAATTATTTACAAGTTTGACCTAAATTATGACCTTGACCTTGACCTCGGGTCACAAAGTCATAAAAAACATTTCTTGCTCAGAATCACCTACCCAATTCACTGGCGTTGACCGCAACTCGATATCTTTACCCAGTCCGGAGATACTGTTCATGTATTTGCGAATCATTCCATATAAATGGCTTAATGTTCGATTCGAGTGAAAAGGATACAAGTTGGGCGATACAAACGAAAAACACGACAGACAATTTAAAACACGCATCGCACACACACAAGAAATCGTGGTAACTATGTTAATAAAACGAACGAATCCAAGCTTTCACACACCGCCGTCACAATTTTCGAGTTGGGATTTTAGCACGGCGAGGCTCCGGGAGGCCATAACGGCCGGCGTCAGGTGGTTCCAAGACGAGGCCGCCCTATAGGAAAAAGCCCTGCGCGACATGGATAGCCGGAAAGCGGGCAGTTCTAGAGCACCAGCCACCGCGGCCCGCGTGAGGCGCTCACTCACAGCGGTGCGAGGGATGAATAGCGATCGGACCGCTGCCGGGGCGCGGGGATCGTTTAAGGCTCTGTAGACGCCGATACAGTCGCGGCGCGCAACGAGGTCGCGTATACCACGCCAGCCTAGCGACTCCAGGATCGGTGAGATATGATCACGACCCCGCGCACCCGAGACGATCCTTGCCGCGAAATTTATCACCTTTTGTACCCGGCTGAGGTGGCAGTCAGCGGCCCCGCCCCAGACGGAGAGGCAGTACAGTATGTGGGGGAACACGTGTGTCTGGATTAGGAGTTGGCGGGTCTCGGGTGTGAGGTGGTGACGAATTTTATACAGACAGAACAGGATGGAGTTGCACTTTTTGACTAAATTGGAAATGTGCTCCTCCCAGGACAAGTTACGGTCCATGGTGACCCCCAGCATCTTCACGGACGGCAAGGGATTGAGTGTGTGGTTTGAGATGTTGAGCTGAAAGGATGGAGTCTTTTTAAGGGCTTGAGGAGTACCGACAAGGAGGAGCGTGGTCTTGGTGGGGTTCATCTTTAAGGAGTTGGCAGTGAAGTAGGATTGGACCGCAATGATGGTATCCTCCTGGCGGGATTTTAGTAGGGATAGGTGTGCTGGGAGGGCAGAGTCGAGGAGCTGGGTGTCGTCTGCGTAGGACACCAGACGCCAGTGAGGAAGGTACGATGCAAGGTCGTTCGTGAAGATGCTGAAGAGGAGTGGGCCCACGAGGGACCCCTGAGGGACGCCGTGGGATAAAGGAAGGGATAGTGATCCGCCTCTCACCACCTGCAGCCGACCATCGAGGTAACTCCGGAACCATCGGGGATCGATGCCGTACCACTGTAGCTTGGTCAGGAGGACACCGTGGTCAACGCTGTCAAAGGCTCTACTAAGGTCGACGGAGGTGACGGCGACGACATGTCCCGCGTCGATCCGGCGCGTCATCCATTCCACAGCGTCGACCACGGCATCCTCCGTCGAGTGGCACGGCCTGTACGCGTATTGTGAAGGCACCAACAGGCTGTGGGAAACGAGATGCGCCGACAACTGCGTACATACAACCTTCTCGCATAATTTTGACAACACTGATAAAATCGATATCGGCCTAAAATTGCCAGGAGCATCGCGAGGCCCAGATTTATGAAGAGGGAGAACTGAGGCAATTTTCCAGTCACTTGGGAAGACGCAAGTGATGACAGAAGTGTTGACGAGATGAAGCAAGTGAGGCCCTAAGACAGCGAAACAGTTTTTCAATGCAAGTAGCGGCACACCATCGAGTCCAACAGCCCTAGAAGAGGACAGTTCTTTCAAGGCACTAGAAAGCATGGGTAAGGTCACCGGTTCTAAGACTAGCTGGGCTGTGGTGACGCACGGTGGTCTCGGAGGGAGAGGTGGCACGAGAGGTGGCAGATAATAATGGGTAACCTTCTCAGCGCCACCTAAACGTCTTTTGCGAGGCTGAAAGGGGGCATTTGGCATGTCATTTAATAGGCTATAGCCACTTTGTATTTGTTATATCGAAAGATAATTGTTCAAACTTAATTATTTGGCTTTGAGTAAAAAATACAGGCTTCGACTGGGAAAAGGGCAAGGTAGGTCACGTTAGACAAGCTCACAAGGTCACAAACCAAAAAATCACAAATCAAAATGATTCAGATAGCCCAAAGTTTTCCTGCATCATTGCAAGTTCAGTGATATATCGCTTAGCGTCGGTATGGCTGGGTCGGGCCGGGTCGGGCCGGGTCAAATGCAAATTTATCTATTAAGTTGTAAGTTGACAAGAAAACCCACGGGCGCTTCGCGACCGCTCGGTAATTATTGCACTACTGCATTTATGACGTAAGGAGGCATTATTTCGAGCTCGAGTGCGAACCGAAATCAGTATTTTCCGGACTGTTTGGAAGCCCAGCATTGGTGAAGCAAGACTTGTTTGGAAGCCAGCTGGCTAGGCGAGTGATCGATCGAACATAATTTAAACTCAGGTAAAAATAAACATTGTAAATGTGTGCATCCTGCATGTTTTGGATGATGCTGTCAGAAGTCCGAACATCAATCGTTTTCTCGTTAATATGCGCCGTGGTGCCTTAGATACTACAGTGCTGCATGCAGAACTGTAGTATCTAAGGCACATGATCTTTTGTCTCGTTTCCTGACTGAGCTATAATTTTTGCAATTTGGCCCCGGACTTATTTGTTTAACGATTTTGCGCAACCTGAAAATTTTTAGCGATTTTGATAAAATGCACCTGGACGCTTACATTGAACAAATTCACGGAACAACTGAGAGAAGCTATGATTAAAAAAATGCGTCTTTTGTGCACCCCTATTGACGCCTTTTGAATTAATTCAAAGTTACAATGCTCAGGGCCTTTAAAAAATCGATATCATCTTGATGTCGGATTCTATGGAAGAATTGTGACGTCGTCGACATTTGTCGGACAGCCTTTTTGCCGTTCCTTGACCCATATCCATCATATAGCTATCCGCTGAGCAGAACCGGGTTAAAACGCTGCCTTCAGCCCTCCAGAAGGAACCGGGAATCGATCAGAGTTTGTATCATCGAGGATGGCTCGCGGGAAATGCCGATTCAGATATGGTTCAATCCAGCCCAATTCAGATATGGTTCAATCCAGCCCAATTCAGATATGGCTCAATCCAGCCCAATTCAGATATGGCTCAATCCAGCCCAATTCAGATATGGCTCAATCCAGCCCAGTGATGTCGTATGCATGGTGACGCTCGAATATAAACAGCCACGCTCGTAAAGACATATGAGAAGTCTTCTGTCTTTAAAATTGTCATGAATTGAATTCCAAAATGTTTGTGAACAAAAAAAAAACAGTCTTCCCCTAGTATGTCGCGTTATGCAAACTAACCTGGTAAGGGAAAGGGAATAGAATAGTTAATAGTTAGCAGGGTTAAAGGGAATAGTTCACCTTAACCATCGCCAGGGTAGGGGGTGGATGCCACCCCCTCGGTTTTTCTGGAATAACTCGCGTAGTTTCCAACCGGTTTTAATGCAAATTTCAGTACCCTACTTTTGCAAAAAAATCTCACATATTCTGGAATTTTTGAAGTTCTAACCCACATGACCCGTGACCTATGACCTGTTTCTCAAGGTCATGTCAGATGCAAATCGCGTCCCGCGGTATCGATGCTTGTAACTTCTGCAGTTTTCGAGTGTTTGTTGTTCAGGAGCATATGCACAGATGTTTCCAGGTGACAGTTGTGATTTCCACTGAGATTTTTACTTCGATTGACCTTTTCAGAGGTCAACTGAGGTCATTGACCTCCGATGACCTCAGACGACCTTTTTGGGCTTCTGGCGGTTTCTAGGACATTTTGTACGCTGATTTCAAATTTGGGATCCATTTTACATAATTATATGTTCCACTGGGATCATGCGCTTCCACAGGTCAACCGAGGTCACTGACCTCAGATGACCTAACATGACCTTTTTGGAATTTGGCAGTTTTTTAGGACATTTTGTTATGCTGATTACGAATTTGGCACCCATTAAGCATTATGATGTGCTCATTCACGATTCTAGCTCGATACAATTCAATTTATACGCATTTTCAATTTTGATGACATTTGGGTCATTGACATGACCTCAGAGGTCACCTAATAACCCAAGACCTTAACATCGGGTATCATCGGCTTGTTCTCGTCCCAAGCAACACGTTGGTCTTTGAATCGAAGCTCTAGCTCAGTTAGGGGAGAAGCTCTAAGGTGGGGGGGGGGGGGGGGTCGTACCAACCACCCCACTACCCGAACACGTAGTGATTTTGCCTACCCGGGCGAGGGTTAACATGATGTTTTGATCTGAGATAACATAATTGTAGAGCAAGTCTAAAAATGGGTTTCAGGGGAAAAATTATCGCTACGCGAAGTAATTTCGACATAGAACCTAAATTAAGATTCAGTCTCGGTACTACGAAACTTCGTCGGTATTATGACGTCATACCCACTGACCTCAGATTTGCATCATACGCAGATGCCGCCGCAAACTAGCCGTAACCAGGGTAAGTTGAGCCGTAACCATTACAGTTTTCGCGTATATTTTATAGTAACCGTGAAACTGCGGTGGGTAATGAGAAACCAGTGATTTTTGTGAAATAGATGTTTTATCGAAAGATTCAGAAACACAAGCAACGCGTCCTATTTTGCTTACTATATGTCACTAGTCCACCATTATTGTGTGCAAAAGCTTCCATATCTGAGCTTCCATATGCACGATGTCATACAATGCAATGAAGGGTTTTGAGGTCATGAAGGAGAAAAGAGAAACATGCTCATTTTGAACCGATATCCATCCATGATCCGAACAAATGTCATATTAGTTTTTTCAGCTCAAAATACCCCGTAAAACCAAATTTCAAGACAACTTTCAAGGTGACCTATTCCCTTTAACACGTGCCCGGGAGGGTCTCTGGTAATTACACGCACGTAGGGGGTGTAATTATCAGAGGTGGGGGGCGAATTCTTCACCTTCGAACTCGGCTCCTATTGGACGTAGACAAAAACCGAAAATATCGTTCGAAAGCTCGTCGAAAATCATTTCGAAACTATTTCGGTCATTTTTTTTTGGCTAAGGGGTCAATATTGAGGTCACCAGAGGTCATCAGACGTCAGATTTTCCAGTTTTAGGACATCGCTTCGAACACCCCCAAATATCTCGAAAAATATGATAGATAGGAACAAACGGAAACAAAATAAATCAAAAGCTCTTGCAAAAGTTCAATCACAAAATTCGCATCGCATTTAGGCTGAGGTCAATAGTTTAGGCTCTAGAGGCCATCAAAAGTATAAAAAACTATTTTTTGGCAAAACAGTGTTTTGCAAATATCGTTTTACCTAATAAAGACAAGGCAATAGTTTTGACGCCATCATGTTTGCCTTGACAAGGCACTTCGACTCATATTTTTGGTGACCAGGTTAGATCAACTTAGAAATATGACCTCAGGTCAAGGTCAAGTGGTGACCCAAATAGGTTATGCTACACATTGGGAGACGTGTTTCGAAGAGACAAACACATTGGTACCGGTTTCACTTCTCTCTCTTCGTTCTGTCGATAGTTATATATAACAACGTGTTCGTGACCTCGGATGACCTCGACTGACCCTGTAGGGGTCACTGAACAAAAATTGCTACTGGGTCATCGATAATGACCTATAATAACATGATCCAGAATGAATTGGAATGATATCATGCGTATCCTCGGAAAAGGCAGTATTTGAATATTTCCTCATTGACATATAATGGCTGGGGAGGTCACGAAATTGACCGGACCTTAGGTCACCGATATACAAAATCCGAGATATCCCAATTCAAGGTACCTATGACCTTATGAAATCCTGTAAGTTTGAAACCCATCGGCCAAAACCTGTGACTGTGGTACGACCGCAAACGTTTTGGAGGTGGGGCCTGGTGACGTGACCTGAGATGACCTGACGTCAAAACTTTAACCAAAATGTGGGTGATTAAAACCTTGTGGGTGATTAAAGTCAGGGCACGTGACCCTACCTCCAAAAACGTTTGTAGTCGTACCACAGCTATGACAAATTTGGTGGCGCTGCGCGCCGCCGTTTTTCCGCTATCCTCCACAAATCTTGGGGGGGGGGGGGGGGCGGATTTTGCACCCCCTCTAGGGAGCATGTTAACCTGCGCCAGGCCGGTACTCGGCGCTACCTTCACTGTGCCGGGGGATGGGGGGGGGGGGGGGCGTCTGAACGCTCCCTTCTAACTTGGCTCCTGTGGGGAGTAGGCGGATTCCAAAACACTATTCGATAGCTCGTCAAAAATAATGTCGAAACTATTTCGGTCATTTTCTGGCTCAGGTCAATATTGAGGTCACCAGAAGTCATCAAAGGTAAAATTTACCAAATGTTAGGACTTTGCCATTGGTGTCCTCAAACTTTGGCTATGGTCAATAGTTTAGGCTCCATAGGTCATCGAAGCCCAAAAAGGGTATTTTGGGCACAAACAAAATCGTTCACAACTTTTTAAGTAATGGAGATAGGGCAACAGGTTTAACGTCATCGTGTTTATCACATCAAGGCGCTTCGAATGATACCTATTGCAAGCGGTGGTTTTGGTAAAAATCAAAATGTGACTTCTGGTCAAGGCCATCCAAGGTCATATGGCAGTTCAGGTGGGTCACAATGCGCATATTCGGAAGTGGCTCGACGAGATAAACACAGTGGTGTCAGTGTCACATCTTAAACATCTATCTTAAATAAAATGTTATGGGCAAAAACGTGTTGGTGACCTCAGATGACCTCAGATGACCTTGTAAGGGTCACTGATCCAAAAATGCTCATGGGTCATCAATAATGGCCTCTATTTGCATGATCCCGAAAGCATTGACCTGATCTGATGCGTATTCTCTGAATAGGAAGCATTTGCAAATTATCCCGTTGACTTACAATGGAGAGGTCACGTGATCGACCTGACCTTAGGTCACAGATACACGAAATCCGAGATGAAAGGATTGTAGGTATTGTGACCTAATTAAATCCTGTAAGGTTGAAACCGATCGGTCACAAACTGTGGCTGTGGTACGACCGCAAACGTTTTTGGAGGTGGGGTCACGTGCCCTGGCCTGGTGACCTGACCTGAGTTGACCCGAGGTAAAAAAATCACACAATGTGGGTAATTGACGCACAAAAACCTGTGCCAAAAAGCAGCGCCACCGTTTTTGTATTATCCTAGAAAAACCTTAGGGGGGGGGGGGGGGGGGGGGGAGAGGAGAGGGGGCGTCGACCCCCCCTCCCCCGGCACGGCGCAGGTTAATATTAACATTCGACACGAGTGGCCTCTCCTGCATTTCATTAACTATTTAGGTCGGGTTCTCATAAAAGCAGGATAAAAATGTACTCAGTAAACAAACCGGCATGGAGTAGTTATGGAGTATTTGCATTAGGAAACTTCAATGAAGGTGTTCTGTGTTGATCTTAGGAGCTTAGCAGAACCATTTGCAGATTTTCTCAAGATAAACACATGCAATCGAATATTAAACGAGCATTAAAACCACCAGAATATGACAAATTAGGGTGCTGGGTCATACCATTCCGGAACCTGGCTTAAAATAGCTGCAGTCTTCGTAACTGCAGCTGTTTTATTTTGAAGCCCAGCTCCTATGTATGGATATATATAATCTTTCGAGTTTTTCAGGTAAGATGAGAATATTTTTGCTGAGTGAGTGACCTGCATAAACCGAGTGCCGAAGGCACGAGGTTTTTTTGCTGTGGCACTCACGAAGCAATATATTTGTATCTGGCCGAGAAAACTCGAAGGATTTCATATCTTCATGTTTGACAACATGAAAATAAACTAAAATCTCGAACTGCATCTTTGCATCCTGCAGGGTGCAAAGATAATAATATTTTTGCAGCATACAGATTAACCTCAAATATTAAGATAACTTGATCCTGCTATGTTCAGCTTGCCAACCCTTCTGGAGCTTTTGAGTGTCCCTATTGCCTACAATCAAGAGCTCGTGCCCCTGTGTCCTATAGAAAGAGATCCGTGACCCGGAAATCAAGAGCCCGCGCCCCTGTGTCCTATAGAAAGAGATCCGTGACCCGGAAATCAAGAGTCCGCGCCCCTGTGTCCTCCTATAGAAAGAGATCTGTGACCCGGAAATCAAGAGCCCGCACCCCTGCGTCCTCCTATAGAAAGAGATCCGTGACCCGGAAATCAAGAACCCGCGCCCCTGTGTCCTCATATAGAAAGAGATCCGTGACCCGGAAATCAAGAGCCCGCGCCCCTGTGCCCTCCTATAGAAAGAGCTCCGTGACCCGGAAATCAAGAGCCCGCGCCCCTGTATCCTCCTATAGAAAGAGATCCGTGACCCGGAAATCAAGAGCCCGCGCCCCTGTATCCTCCTACAGAAAGAGATCCGTGACCCAGAAATCAAGAGCCCACGCCCCTGTATCCTCCTATAAAAAGAGATCCGTGACCCGGAAATCAAGAGCCCGCGCCCCTGTATCCTCCTATAGAAAGAGATAGAAAGAGATCATGCGAAATATCACAATGACTTGTCATGGACTCGCAAGCAACATCACATGTTAAATTTCCCAGACTCCTAAAAATGTTGGAGAAACATCAAAATCTGACCAGACAGGATTGCGGAGCTGAGCAACTTAATTATTGTACTCATGCGAACTTTTTGGTAGATAGTTGTATAGATCCTGCATCCTGTACATTTATAGTGTATACATAAACGTAACAGAAGAAGAATCGCGAGATGTCTCCACATATGTGGAAAGAAAGCGCATATCTACAGGAGTGCAACGCTTATATGGAGTCGTGGAGATCCGTGAGCCGGAAATCAAGAGCCCGCGCCCCTGTGTCCTCCTATAGAAAGAGATCCGTGACCCGGAAATCAAGAGTCCGCGCCCCTGTGTCCTATAGAAAGATCCGTGACCCGGATATCAAGAGCCCGCGCCCCTGTGTCCTCCTATAGAAAGAGATCCGTGACCCGGAAATCAAGAGTCCGCGCCCCTGTGTCCTATAGAAAGAGATCCGTGACCCGGAAATCAAGAGCCCGCGCCCTTGTGCCCTATAGAAAGAGATCCGTGACCCGGAAATCAAGAGCCCGCGCCCTTGTGCCCTCCTATAGAAAGAGATTCGTGAGCCGGCAATCCACAGACCGTCCCCCTGTACCCACCTGCGGGAAGAAGTCGCTGGAGAAGCGACCGAAGACGAGGTTTGGGTCTTCGCTGAGGAGGGAGTTCCAGTCGTGGCGCTCGTTGAACTCCCGGTTCACCTTCCCCGTGTGCTGCTTGTTGATGCTGATCAGTGTGCCGTGCCGTGGGTAACGCTCGAAAAACGAACCTACCGACAGTACCAGGCATGTAGTTATCAACACATTGCTTTGGTTTCTAATCAGTCTCTCTTGGCAGGGTGAACACTGGAATGCATTTTTTACAAGCACTTGGGTCCCTGCAACATAATTGTTATCTTATGACTGATGGCCATGGTCAATCGATGAATCGATGAAGTTTGAAAATTCGTTTTGAAAATGAACTTTCCAATGCCGCAGTTCGTTTTTGTTTCGGTAATTACTCACAAAATATCACTATGACTTGTCAAGGTACTCGTTTTTGTTTCGGTAATTACTCACGAAATATCACTATGACTTGTCAAGGACTCTAAGCAACATAACATGTTAAATTTCCCAGACTCCTACAAATGTTGGAGAAACATCAAAATCTGACCAGACAGGATTGCGGAGCTGAGCAACTTAATTATTGTACTCATGCGAACTTTTTGGTAGATAGTTGTATAGATCCTGTACATTTAGAGTGAGTGTAAACTTAACAGAAGAAGAATCGCGAGATGTCTCCACATATGTGGAAAGAAAGCGCGTATCTACAGGAGTGCAACGCTTATATGGAGTCGTGGGGGTCTCTTTCACATTTTGTTCTGCTCTTCTTGAATTCCTCTGATTGCTCTTATCGTATAAGTTCTACCTGGCAGTGTCTCCAGCTATTCACGGTAGACTTCTCAGATGCACCAGGATATAAGCAAGAAGAGAGCACTTCCAGCGATGGATCGAAGTGCAACACAAAATACAAATAATGTTGGCTATATCAACTTCGGCGAAAAGCTGATTAGTTTATGATATGGCCGGATATGAGGAGCAAAAAGTCAGACATTTCGAATATAAGACGCAGCCGCTCCAGTAGAATAATCAATGCGCCGCAGCACGTTGACGGCCTGATTAGAGTTCCGTGAGATTTATCACCTGTATTGCATGCCCATCATTGAACGCACAGGTTTGTCACAAATAATACCAGCGGATTTCCGCCAAAAAGCCACGCAGCCAGACCTGGCTGTGGCGGAATTCATCGACCCTGCGCAGTCTCCGCAGCGTCAGGATTTGCATCTCAGGAAATTTGCGAGAAAGGAAAATGAATATAAATGTTTAATTATATTATTGCCATCGTTTTATACATAATTTTGAGGTTTAATTTCCCGTAAGTGTTCCCGTTTATTCACCCTTCTATTCTTCAAATTTGTCACAGTGTAGTTTGACAAGAAACGACGGTGGAGCCCTGGACCACCGACCCGGCCGTCTTCTCCGATATCCGGGAACTCGCAATGCCGGGCACGAACGGAAACAGAGGCGCGCGCATACGTAGCAGCCGATCACCAAAGGGCGCTTCCAGGTCACGAGTCGGATAACGGTAACTGATCAAAACAGGCACCAGAATGACTCTGTCCTAATCCGACATCCTAGTCAAAATACAAGGATCTTGACCTTTCGATGAGCCCTCTGTCTGGTCAGGTCAGGTCAGGTCAGGTCAGGTCAGGTCAGGTCAGGTCAGGTCAGGTCAGGTCAGGTCAGGTCAGGTCAGGTCAGGTCGGGTCAGGTCAGGTCAGGTCAGGACTTGAGTGCTAGCCATGCCAGCCGGCATCCCAACTAGTGAGGCGCTGCGTTTTATTTCTTAATTTAATTATGGACGGATTGTGGACTGCTGTCGGAAGATAAAATATCGCCATGGGACGGCAGACAGCACCGTCACCAGCGGTCAGGAGGACGCCACTGTTATCAGCTGATAGACGGTGATTGGATCAATATATGTAGACGGTGAAATGCCATGCTGGTACGTGACAGAGTGTGGTGAAAAGACGGTGAAATGCCATGCTGGTATGTGACAGAGTGACAGAGTGTGGTGAAAAGACGGTGAAATGCCATGCTGGTATGTGACAGAGTGACATAGTGTGGTGAAAAGACGGTGAAATGCCATACTGGTACGTGACAGAGTGCGGTGAAAAGACGGTGAAATGCCATGCTGGTATGTGACAGAGTGACAGAGTGTGGTGAAAAGACGGTGAAATGCCATGCTGGTACGTGACAGAGTGCGGTGAAAAGACGTTGAAATGCCATGCTGGTATGTGACAGAGTGTGGTGAAAAGACGGCGAAATGCCATGCTGGTATGTGACAGAGTGTGGTGAAAAGACGGTGAAATGCCATGCTGGTATGTGACAGAGTGACAGAGTGTGGTGAAAAGACGGTGAAATGCCATGCTGGAATGTGACAGAGTGTGGTGAAAAGACGGTGAAATGCCATGCTGGTATGTGACAGAGTGTGTGAAAAGACGGTGAAATGCCATGCTGGAATGTGACAGAGTGTGGTGAAAAGACGGTGAATTGCCATGCTGGTATGTGACAGAGTGTGGTGAAAAGACGGTGAAATGCCATGCTGGAATGTGACAGAGTGTGGTGAAAAGACGGTGAAATATCATGCTGGTATGTGACAGAGTGTGGTGAAAAGACGGTGAAATGTCATGCTGGTATGTGACAGAGTGTGGTGAAAAGACGGTGAAATGTCATGCTGGTATGTGACAGAGTGACAGAGTGTGGTGAAAAGACGGTGAAATGTCATGCTGGTATGTGACAGAGTGACAGAGTGCGGTGAAAAGACGGTGAAATGCCATGCTGGTATGTGACAGAGTGACAGAGTGTGGTGAAAAGACGGTGAAATGTCATGCTGGTATGTGACAGAGTGTGGTGAAAAGACGGTGAAATGCCATGCTGGTATGTGACAGAGTGTGGTGAAAAGACGGTGAAATGCCATGCTGATATGTGATAGAGTGACAGAGTGTGGTGAAAAGACGGTGAAATGCCATGCTGGTATGTGACAGAGTGTGGTGAAAAGACGGTGAAATGCCATGCTGGAATGTGACAGAGTGTGGTGAAAAGACGATGAAATGCCATGCTGGTATGTGACAGAGTGACAGAGTGTGGTGAAAAGACGGTGAAATGCCATGCTGGCATGTGACAGAGTGTGGTGAAAAGACGGTGAAATGCCATGCTGGAATGTGAAAGAGTGTGGTGAAAAGACGGTGAAATGCCATGCTGGTATGTGACAGAGTGACAGAGTGTGGTGAAAAGACGGTCAAATGCCATGCCGGTATGTGACAGAGTGTGGTGAAAAGACGGTGAAATGTCATGCTGGTATGTGACAGAGTGTGGTGAAAAGACGGTGAAATGCCATGCTGGAATGTGACAGAGTGTGGTGAAAAGACGGTGAAATGCCATGCTGGAATGTGACAGAGTGTGGTGAAAAGACGGTGAAATGCATGCTGGTATGTGACAGAGTGTGGTGAAAAGACGGTGAAATGCCATGCTGGAATGTGACAGAGTGTGGTGAAAAGACGGTGAAATGCCATGCTGGAATGTGACAGAGTGTGGTAAAAATACGGTGAAATGCCATGCTGGTATGTGACAGAGTGTGGTGAAAAGACGGTGAAATGCCATGCTGGAATGTGACAGAGTGTGGTGAAAAGACGGTGAAATGCCATGCTGGAATGTGACAGAGTGTGGTGAAAATACGGTGAAATGCCATGCTGGTATGTGACAGAGTGTGGTGAAAAGACGGTGAAATGCCATGCTGGAATTTGACAGAGTGTGGTGAAAAGACGGTGAAATGCCATGCTGGTATGTGACAGAGTGTGGTGAAAAGACGGTGAAATGCCATGCTGGAATGTGACAGAGTGTGGTGAAAAGACGGTGAAATGCCATGCTGGTATGTGACAGAGTGTGGTGAAAAGACGGTGAAATGCCATGCTGGAATGTGACAGAGTGTGGTGAAAAGACGGTGAAATGCCATGCTGGAATGTGACAGAGTGTGGTGAAAAGACGGTGAAATGCCATGCTGGTATGTGACAGAGTGTGGTGAAAAGACGGTGAAATGCCATGCTGGAATGTGACAGAGTGTGGTGAAAAGACGGTGAAATGCCATGCTGGTATGTGACAGAGTGTGGTGAAAAAGACGGTGAAATGCCATGCTGGAATGTGACAGAGTGTGGTGAAAAGACGGTGAAATGCCATGCTGGTATGTGACAGAGTGTGGTGAAAGACGGTGAAATGCCATGCTGGAATGTGACAGAGTGTGGTGAAAAGACGGTGAAATGCCATGCTGGTATGTGACAGAGTGTGGTGAAAAGACGGTGAAATGCCATGCTGGAATGTGACAGAGTGTGGTGAAAAGACGGTGAAATACCATGCTGGTATGTGACAGAGTGTGGTGAAAAGACGGTGAAATGCCATGCTGGTATGTGACAGAGTGTGGTGAAAGACGGTGAAATGCCATGCTGGAATGTGACGGAGTGTGGTGAAAAGACGGTGAAATGCCATGCTGGCATGTGACAGAGTGCGGTGAAAAGACGGTGAAATGCCATGCTGGTATGTGACAGAGTGTGGTGAAAAGACGGTGAAATGCCATGCTGGTATGTGACAGAGTGTGGTGAAAAGACGGTGAAAAGACGGTGGACCGACGCTGCAGCCACTCCCACGGACAAAATTACTCTGACACCGTCCTAAGACGATTCCATTTCGATGAGGGACGGGGTCACGTCTGAAACTTTTAGGAATATTATGTTACATCAGCGATTACCCGATATTATTCATCAAGCGAGAAGAGGTTGGACGAAGACGTACATTGGTAAGTGACCCATATTGTATGGTTATTTGACACATCTTATGGTCATACACCCATGCGAAATTTCAGGGTGATAACTAATTGCTTATACATTTCGCCTTAGTGTCCTAGTCGATTTAAAGTGATGCTGGTACAAAAAATTATGAAGAAGCCATGTATATTTCGATGATAGATAACGCGAACACAATTTTAAAATACTGTGACCTAATGACGTGTTATCAGTTATCTTCCATTTAGATAAAAAGTCGGATAAATAAACTAAAGTCAGATGAGCTCAATTTAAAATGATACAAAGATAATTGTATAATCTTGTGGGATTCTACTTAAATGCGGCATTACTAGGAACACGATGGTGCTGCATTAAAAACGAAACAAGTTTCAGTCGTGGGGCATCAAGCCTCGCCCGGGTAGGGTCCGATATCCGGGTCCGATACCTACGTGACCGGGTAGGGGGGGGGGGGGTAGACCCCCTGGCGTTTCGCCCCTAATTGACCTCATTTGACCTTGATGATATTGACCTAAGGACACCTAAATTTCAGCAAATGTAGATCATCATAGCACCTGCCTGCCCTGTAAGTTTGATCGTTTTATCTCTCTTCGTGCGCGTTAGTGGCATACCCTCTCCAGTGCGCGCGTTAACACTTGGCTCTGCCGGTTTGGCAACTTCTTCCGCCAAAGTTTTGACGGGATTCCTTGAACGTCAGTTGGCCGACAGAATTTGTCGGTGGTGGCTGGGCGCCGAAACTCGTGTCTGCCAACTCCGCTGAGAGCTGCCATTTCAGCCACTGGCCATTACTGGTCGGCAGCACACAAAGGATCGGACGAGCCATGGCCCGCAGACATGGGAATTATGACATGCATGCTTCTATGAGAGCTGAATTTGATTAGGATTCAAATGTGTTCACAGAAGTTGCGATAGGGACCTGTATTTGAAGATGAGAAACGGCATGCGCTTGATATGCTGTCAATTTCAGCCACCCGCCATTGAACTAACGTTTGCATTCAGTTCACTGCAGTACATTTGCGGATCCGGAGCTGGCCAGTTTGTTTGACAGCGAATGACAGAAAGTCTGACAACTTTTAAAGACTCAAACTTCCCTTCCACGTGCAAAATACTTGATTTAAGGCAGTGCGTCCTTGACAGATGATGCTTATATTTTCTCCAAAATCAGGAACTGTGTCAATTTTCTGCTGTTTTCAGTCGCTATTAAGAGTGCGGGACATAGGTCCGATGGGTGATGGCCTCCCGAATCAGCTTCTCGACTGCTAAGTAACCCTGCTAAAAAGGTGTATTGTATTAGTAGAACTACAATGTGGGTCCATATTGCTGCCAGATATACAAAGAAGCCTTTCCGAGTACTTACACTGAGAGCGCCCACTGAGCTGTGTGTACCTTCCCAAGAGTGCCCACTGAGCTGTGTGTACCTTCCCAAGAGTGCCCACTGAGCTGTGTGTACCTTCCAAGAGTGCCCACTGAGCTGTGTGTACCTTCCCAGGAGTGCCCACTGAGCTGTGTGTACCTTCCCAAGAGCGCCCACTGAGCTGTGTGTACCTTCCAAAGCACTGAGCTGTGTGTACCTTCCCAAGAGTGCCCACTGAGCTGTGTGTACCTTCCCAAGAGTGCCCACTGAGCTGTGTGTACCTTCCCAAGAGTGCCCACTGAGCTGTGTGTACCTTCCAAGAGCGCCCACTGAGCTGTGTGTACCTTCCAAAGCACTGAGCTGTGTGTACCTTCCCAAGAGTGCCCACTGAGCTGTGTGTACCTTCCCGAGAGTGCCCACTGAGCTGTGTGTACCTTCCCAAGAGTGCCCACTGAGCTGTGTGTACCTTCCCAAGAGTGCCCACTGAGCTGTGTGTACCTTCCCAAGAGTGCCCACTGAGCTGTGTGTACCTTCCAAGAGTGCCCACTGAGCTGTGTGTACCTTCCCAAGAGCGCCCACTGAGCTGTGTGTACCTTCCCAAGAGTGCCCACTGAGCTGTGTGTACCTTCCCAAGAGCGCCCACTGAGCTGTGTGTACCTTCCAAAGCACTGAGCTGTGTGTACCTTCCCAAGAGTGCCCACTGAGCTGTGTGTACCTTCCCAAGAGTGCCCACTGAGCTGTGTGTACCTTCCCAAGAGCGCCCACTGAGCTGTGTGTACCTTCCAAAGCACTGAGCTGTGTGTACCTTCCCAAGAGTGCCCACTGAGCTGTGTGTACCTTCCCAAGAGTGCCCACTGAGCTGTGTGTACCTTCCCAAGAGTGCCCACTGAGCTGTGTGTACCTTCCCAAGAGTGCCCACTGAGCTGTGTGTACTTCCCAAGAGTGCCCACTGAGCTGTGTGTACCTTCCCAAGAGTGCCCACTGAGCTGTGTGTACCTTCCCAAGAGTGCCCACTGAGCTGTGTGTACCTTCCCAAGAGTGCCCACTGAGCTGTGTGTACCTTCCCAAGAGTGCCCACTGAGCTGTGTGTACCTTCCCAAGAGTGCCCACTGAGCTGTGTGTACCTTCCCAAGAGCGCCCACTGAGCTGTGTGTACCTTCCCAAGAGTGCCCACTGAGCTGTGTGTACCTTCCCAAGAGCGCCCACTGAGCTGTGTGTACCTTCCAAAGCACTGAGATGTGTGTACCTTCCCAAGAGTGCCCACTGAGCTGTGTGTACCTTCCCAAGAGCGTCCACTGAGCTGTGTGTACCTTCCCAAGAGCGCCCACTGAGCTGTGTGTACCTTCCCAAGAGTGCCCACTGAGCTGTGTGTACCTTCCCAAGCGTGCCCACTGAGCTGTGTGTACCTTCCCAAGAGCGCCACTGAGCTGTGTGTACCTTCCCAAGCGTGCCCACTGAGCTGCGTGTACCTTCCCAACAGCGCCCACTGAGCTGTGTGTACCTTCCCAAGAGCGCCCACTGAGCTGTGAGTACTTTCCCAATAGTGCCCACTGAGATGTGTGTTCACTGTGTACCTTCCCAAGAGTGCCCACTGAGCTGTGTGTACCTTCCCAAGAGTGCCCACTGAGCTGTGTGTACCTTCACAAGAGCGCCCACTGAGCTGTGTGTACCTTCCCAAGAGCGCCCACTGAACTGTGTGTACCTTCCAAAGCACTGAGCTGTGTGTACCTTCCCAAGAGCGCCCACTGAGCTGTGTGTACCTTCCAAAGCACTGAGCTGTGTGTACCTTCCCAAGAGTGCCCACTGAGCTGTGAGTACTTTCCCAAGAGTGCCCACTGAGCTGTGAGTACTTTCCCAAGAGTGCCCACTGAGCTGTGTGTACCTTCCCAATAGTGCCCACTGAGCTGTGTGTACCTTCCCAAGCGTGCCCACTGAGCTGTGTGTACCTTCCCAAGAGTGCCCACTGAGCTGTGTGTACCTTCCCAAGAGTGCCCACTGAGGTGTGTGTACCTTCCCAAGAGTGCCCACTGAGCTGTGTGTACCTTCCCAAGAGTGCCCACTGAGCTGTGTGTACCTTCCCAAGCGTGCCCACTGAGCTGTGTGTACCTTCCCAAGCGTGCCCACTGAGCTGTGTGTACCTTCCAAGCGTGCCCACTGAGCTGTGTGTACCTTCCCAAGAGTGCCCACTGAGCTGTGTGTACCTTCCCAAGAGTGCCCTCTGAGCTGTGTGTACCTTCCCAAGAGTGCCCACTGAGCTGTGAGTACCTTCCCAAGAGTGCCCACTGAGCTGTGTGTACCTTCCCAAGAGCGCCCATTGAGCTGTGAGTACCTTCCCAAGAGCGCCCACTGAGCTGTGTGTACCTTCCCAAGAGCGCCCACTGAGCTGTGTGTACCTTCCCAAGAGTGCCCACTGAGCTATGTGTACCTTCCCAAGAGCGCCCACTGAGCTGTGTGTACCTTCCAAGAGTGCCCACTGAGCTGTGTGTACCTTCCCAAGAGCGCCCACTGAGCTGTGTGTACCTTCCCAAGAGTGCCCACTGAGCTATGTGTACCTTCCCAAGAGCGCCCACTGAGCTGTGTGTACCTTCCCAAGAGTGCCCACTGAGCTGTGTGTACCTTCCCAAGAGTGCCCACTGAGCTGTGTGTACTTCCCCAAGAGCGCCCACTGAACAGTGTGTACCTTCCCAAGAGTGCCCACTGAGCTGTGTGTACCTTCCCAAGAGCGCCCACTGAGCTGTGTGTACCTTCCCAAGAGTGCCCACTGAGCTGTGTGTACCTTCCCAAGATCGCCCACTGAGCTGTGTATACCTTCCCAAGAGCGCCCACTGAGCTGTGTATACCTACCTGGAACGTCGTTCCTCTCCAGCAGAACATAGTCCCTGCCGGCCGTCTCAGCAGCAGCCCCATCTGAAGACCGGCCGGTCCGGCGCCGATCACGCAGTACTGCCGGCTGCTGACGTCACCGGACCGGCTGCTGACGTCACGGGGGTCAGGTGACCGGTCCGGGGCGGCCAGACGGCAGGCGAGCGGCAGCAGCAGCAGCAGCAGGGCCCGGCACCATTGTGTCATGGGACAGACGCTGACTGTAAGAAGGACAAGCGGAAGGACATGATGTTAGAACACTCACCATGATGTGATGGGACATATGGCTGTGAGAAGGACAAGCAGAAGGACATGGTGTCAGAGACAGCCAAGACACCGAGACTCCATTCAGAATAAAGTGTAATTGAGTTGAGACTATTTGCTGGGGCAGATTGTTCGATGATGAAACAAATAATGAAATTGTAATACCGTTTTTTGAAAATATTATTGCCGTGAGTTTACGATTCATCTTCCTTTATAAGGGCATTGTTTTATAATTGTTTACGTTAACTCTGTAATGAATTATTTTGCTTTATGGGCGCCATATACCCGCTTCTGCTGTGGTGCCCATAAGCCCAAACCCCCACTCATTATTACCCACCCCCGCCCATAAGCCCCAAACCCCACCCATTATTACCCCCCCCCCCCGCCCATAAGCCCAAACCCCACCCATTATTATGCTTTCCGTAAACAAAACTCGGAAGAGCTTCGAATACAAGTGCATAGTTCAGGAGAACTTGGGTACTAGAACTTTTAAGTTATGGATCGACTTCTGAGAAAATGTTGGCGCTCATGGTCGATTTGATACCATATCTGTTCTGCTCCTTTGCACATTCGCGGAAAATCTACCGCCTCCTCGACTTAATAGGGATCCCAATGCAATCGCACACCAAATGATCGTGGCAATCATCTCGAACCGAACTAAAATCGCAGAGTCAGCATTTGGGTGGTATGTTGGGAGCCGATAAGGCTAATTAGAGCCGAAATAGCCAATAGTAGCGAGCCGGAAGGTCAGGGGATCTCCGCCTACATTTGCCTTCTGTGGTGCCGGATAAGACGTGAAAACGATGCACTCCGGACCCAAACGGAGGGCTGGGTTACCTAATTGTCTAGACTCCAGTGCATGGGATAGGAAACTTGCCCAGTGTCTGAGATTGGAATGAGTAGACATTTTGAGTGTCTGGGATAGGTATGGGTTACATGCGAGTTTACTACTCCATTATGCAATATACGGTGCGTTGTATGCGGGCCTACTCCGGTGATACCTGAGGTTAAGTCTCTTCATAACGCTAAGGCCCCTTTTCAGTTTCTTTCATTTCACTGGCGGAAGATTGAAATGATATCAGGAGAATTAAACTGTACCTAAATTACTATGCATATGGATTCTCTCCGTTTCACGCACCAAAACGCCAGAAGACAGAAGTGCCAATTTATGATTTGCGGCTCGTTTTCG
>JAXIVJ010013337.1:5000-37494 GCA_036785665.1 Chirona hameri | reverse complement strand
TTTTAACTAGATGAGGTGGGTAGCCGTTTCTTATGAAAAGATCCTCGATTATCCTCAAACTACGTGCTCTCGGGAGCCCGGGGAGGAGACCCTGACAGCGCGTAGTATTTGGGAGCGTACGGCGTTTTTCTTTGTGGACATAGGCAGAGCGGAATGAAAATGAATAATGACCGGTGCTGCCATGGGCTTGACGTGCAGCTCACTGGAGTAGGCTCCCGACTCAGTGATCGATATTTTGGTGTCTAGGAATGCCAATACTCCAGCGTCACCGGTGTGTTCAATAGTACATTTTATTGTCGGATGGATCGTGTTGAGGAAGTCAAAGTAGTCAGAAAGAGCCGCTCTGCCATGGGTCCAGACACCGAAAACGTCGTCTATATACCGCACGTATAAAGAGGGCTGTAGACGGGGAGCGGCCAGGAACATCGACTCAAGAGCGTGCATAAACACGATGGCTAAAGGGGGTGCCACTCTGCTTCCCATCGCGATCCCTTCGGTCTGCCTAAAATACTCCTGTCCGAAACGAACGAAGTTGTTCGTTAGGCAATGCTCCAAAAGGGTACGGATACTGTCCAAATCCAGTCCAAATGTATTTACGTTTTCCTTGTGGTGGGCTAGAAGAGCCATAATGCCGTCAATCGCTTCCTTTATCGGGATGTTGCCGTACAGATTGACGACATCAACACTGAATAGGATAGTACCCTCCTCAAATCCCTCAGGATACTGTGCTGAAAGTTGATCAAGAAACTGTGTCGTATTTTTTAGATGTGCTGGTACGCACGGCAGGAGTTGTGTGACTACTTTCTCTAAAAGCCATGTGAGTTTGTCAACAGGATCATCGCAGGCTGATACAATGGGACGGAGGGGGATGCCGCGTTTGTGATCTTTGGGGAGTCCATACAGTTCTGCTGTCCTAGAACAGTGTGGGATAATCGCCTTTACCACTCGCTCCTCTACTTTACCGTCCATGGTCTCGTGAATTACCCGCTTAGTTGTGGCCTCTAGTCTAGGGGTGGGGTTGCGTGGGACTGTCTGATAGCCAGAGGTGGTTGACTGAATCTTTTGAACGTAGTCTGACGCATTCAACAGCACTAACCCTTTGCATTTATCAGAAGGCTTAATTACTACGTTTTCGTTTTGAGCAAGCTGCTTTAAAGCGTTAAGTTGACCACCGGTGTGATTCGGCAAAGGTTTGTTATGGTTCTTATAAGCTGCTGTAACTTTTTCTTTACCTGTTGTAGTAATTCTTCCATCTCCTTACAACCCAGAGGCCCCTGACTGCAGCCACCATCAGGAAAGCGGGGCTGGAGCTGGGTTCCACGAGAGGTCTGTGACTGGTCTAGGTTTGGTGAGTCTAGTCGTGACTGCTGCTGCTGCTGCTGTCGCTGTTGTTGCTGTTGCTCTTCGTGCTGCTGCTGCTGCGGCGACGGCTGTAGCGACTGCTGCCGCTGCGGCGGCTGCAGTAGCGGCTGCTGCCGCTGCTGCTGCTGCGACGACCGCTGATGCTGCTGCTGCGACTGCTGCAGTGGTGGCGGCGGCTGCTGCTGCTGCTGCTGCTGCGACCGCTGATGTTGTTGCTGCTGCTGCGAATGCTGCAACGTTGGCGGTGGCGGCTCCTCCTGCTGCTGAAGCTGTTGTTGTTGCTGGTGCTGTTGGTGCTGCTGCTGCTGCTACTGCTGCGTCTGCTGCTGTCGTCGGTTCTCGATACTGACTTTCCAACGTAGGGCGTAGGCACCTCGCACTATGCCTGATTCCACCGCTTTAACCCGCGCGGCGCTGGGGTCTCCATCCGAACGCGCCGCGCTGGGGGGGGGGGGGGTAAATTTTACCCCCCTCTTATCCCCCGAACCAATAATCGCAGCGAGACGCGCAAGGCGGCGATCGGAAGCTCTCGATGGGAAGATTCTAAGTAATTCTTTAAATTTTATTTAAAAGGTCACATATCAGGTCAGGGTCAGGTCAAAGGTCAAAACCACCTGTTTTCGAGATTATTGGCTGCAGAGACAGGACTATCAACAGCAGCGCGCCGAAACTCTGCCAAAACACTTCTCAATATAAGGAGAGGGTAATGCTTGAGTATGAATATCATACTAAGTACAGGTCAAGGTCAAAGTCAGGTCACAAAAGGTCACACTGTGAAAAAGTAATATGAAACCCATGTGACACATGTCTCATGGGTTATTTCAGACGTAGAATCCAAAAATAATGGTTATTTTGACATTCGACCTCAAGGTCAGGTCAAGATCAGGCAAAAAAGGTCAAATTTTGAAATCCAAAATTTGCAATAACCGACACATGTTTACGGTTTAGTTTTGCCACAGCAATCCAATGGTGCAATTTGTTTTTGTGTACGATGTCTATAAATGTCAAAATTTGCGATTTTTTAAAATGCGTCCATCACATTGAACACTTATTAGTGTCATTTGGGGGTCAAAAATATAGATATTTGTTTGAAATTTGGAATAGTAACTCATTAGAGATGGTTATCTGACATATCTTCCGGTTTTTTGAAAATTCTTACAATTTTGGATTTTGTAAACTTTGAAAAAAATTAAAACGATTTTTGCATTTTGGGGATCAGAAAATCAAAATTGTGCAAATCCGAGATAGCCATCTTGTAGAGAATGTCATTTCCTTCCTTTTGACGTGCTTTGTTTGCAATTTGCTTCAATACTCGCTGTTCTATCATCGATCAAAGTTTCGTCCATTTTGGACCGAAAATGGCGTTACATGACGTCACTAAAACGCTATTTTCGCAAAAACTTCTCGACCGATTTTCTCCAAAATTTATCTGAAGACGTCAAAACGATGCCAGATAAAGTACTGAAAGTTTCGCGTCGATATCTAGTGTAGTTTTGAATCTATAGCGAAAACCCGGGAGGGGGGGTAAAATTTACCCCCCAGCGCCGCGCGGGTTAAGGACGTTATTGGTGATTTTACGGGTGAGAGCATCATCATCATCATCATCATCAGTTTATTGCTGTTAAAACATACAAAATAAAGCAAAAATATGTCAGTAACAGTGCAAAAGCACTATCGTGCTTGAATCATGGCACTGCTCTGTTAATAAACAAATCAAATACGTCATCCTGTTCCACCGCCACGAAGTCGACCAGTGCAGGCAAAACAGTGCGCCGGCTAACCGCCCGCGCGCCCCACGGAACCACCACGCTCCCCGGTCACGCAGGCAAAGTGGGGGTGTTAGACTAGGTCAAAACGATGCGAGTTAAACAGGTATGTTTGGAAATGCCGGGCGATCACCCCACCGCAGCCGGCGCCCAGGTCCGTACCGCGCAGCAGTGTGTCAAGTTGTATGTTTGGTGAGATCTGTGCGAAGGGAATTTCCAGTGCGTGAGAGATGCTGTCAAAAAGTATGTTTCTTTGATGTGTGTAGTATGGACAATGCAGAATGAAATGTTTATTGTTTTCGTCTGGATGGCCACAGGCGCATGCGGGTGAGTCAGCTCTATGGACTTTAAATAGGTGCGAGTTTAGGTGAGACATTTCTGCCCTCAGTCTTGTGTGTAAGATGTTTCCTTTTTTAGATCCTTCAGTAAAAAACTTTGGTGGAGAGGGCAGTCCCAGCTGCTGTGTGATCTCTTTTTTGAAAGCAGCATAAGAAAGACATCGCATGGTGTCAGACAAAAGATTCCAGTGTTTTCCGGTTGTGATAAAAAATGATTTTTGGTACATGGTAGTATGGGTCGAGCCTAGTGTATGTGTGGTTGCGTTTCGTAGTGTTCGATTTGTGTCCTGTGCACGAGTTCGCGGCAATATGTCTACAATGTAGTTAGGTGTGTGATGCGTGGGATCATGCAATTTGTGATAGAGGGTCAATCTGTGAATACGTCGCCTGGTTGTTAGTTTGTCCCATCCTAAGTCAGATTGTAGTTTGTCCGTAGGTGTCCTGAATAGGGTTCCTGTCGTCAGTCGGGCTGCTCTGTTCTGTAGTGTCTCTAGTCTCGTCGCGTCCTGTATAGTTATGAGTCCGTCGTAAATAGTGTCACAGTAGTCAAAGTGGGGTCTGACGTAAGTCTTGTACACTTGGTCGAGAATGGGCCGTGGCAAGTATTTGGCGATAGGGAATAGCGGGCCAAGAGTTTTATTTATTTTGTGACAAACTTCATTTATGTGTTCGTGAAAGCGCAGATCTTTGGAGAATGTCATTCCCAAATGTTTGTGACTATTGTGTAGTGGAATTGTATCTCCTCCAAAGGTGAGTATTGGTGGCTGGTGGTCGCGTTTGAGATAAAAAGTTTGCTGGATAGTTTTGGTGGTGTTAAAGGTGATTGCCCAATCCCGACCGTATTTGCTAATTTCGTCGAGGTCTTGTTGGAGTGAGGTTTGAGTCGTGCTAAAGTCAGTCGTGTGCGAGGCATATAGGCTTGTGTCGTCAGCGAAAAATAATACGTCGTTTTGCGTCTTATTTGAAAGTTCGTCGAGATAGATGAGTGCGAGTAATGGACCTAGCACAGAGCCCTGTGGGCATCCGGCGTTAATTGTTTGCGTCCCCGAAAATGTGTCATTAATGTGCACCCGTTGTTTCCTATTTTTGAGGTATGATTTTAACCACTCGAAAACCGTTCCTGAGATGCCGAAATCGTGTTTGCATTTGTATAATAGTCCTTTGTGCCAAATTTTGTCAAAATATTTTGAAATATCTAAATAGACAGCAGTAAAATCACGCCCAGCATCCAGTGATTTATAAAGGTTGTGCGTGAGGTATAATAGCCGTTGTTCTGTGCTGTGGTGTTTCCGGTACCCGCTTTGCTTGTCAGTGAGTAGGGAGTGTTCGGTGATGTGTGAGTATATTTGTTTGTATACAACCTTTTCAAATACTTTTGAGAGAACGGAAAGAATGCTAATTGGTCGATAATTCACATAGTCTGACGGTGATCCCTTATTTTTATAGATTGGTCTCACATTCGCTTCCTTGAATTTGCTCGGAAATATTCCTAGAGAGAGCGATTTGTTGTATAGTTCTGATAGGGGCTTGGCAATAAGGAGAGCTGTTATTTTTAAGAATTTAACGGGCAAAGCATCCGGGCCAGTGGATTTGTTGGGATTCAGCGAATTTAGAATTTTCAGAACCTCATGCTCGTCTGTAGTGACTGAGTGAAGAATGGGTACTGGCGTTGTGCTAGGGTTTCGAGGGGGCTGGTGTGTGTCAGGTATGTTTAGTGTCGACTGTGCGGCAAAGTGGTTGTTTAGTAATGTCGCTTTGTCAAAGTCTTCCGTTATTACGTCTCCGTTAGGTGCTTCGAGTGGTGGAATGGCGTCGTTGCGTGTGCGTCCAGTCATGGTGCGTAGGGTTTGATGATATTTATAGGGATCGTGTTTTTGTGATAATAATTTGTCTACCTGCTTTTTCATGTGCTCGGATTTTAAGTGTCCGTTTAAAGATGTAACTGTGTTTCTTTGATGTCTCCATCTTGACCAGTTATGATTGGTCGGTGTATTTTTTTGCGATTTTAAACAGGCGGTCACGTTTTCGAATGTTTTCCTTTAGTTCTGGCGTTACCCATGGTTTTTGGTTTGATTTTAACTTTATATTTTTTGTCGGAATGGATGCTTTGGCGGCGGTGTGTAGGACTGAGATGAACTCGTCTGTTGCTGTGTCGATGTCATTGTCTAATATGTCAGTCCAGTCTGTGTCAAGTAGGAGCCGGGTTAAAAGTTCTGTGTTAATTTTTGAATAGTCCCATATAGCTATATATGTTTCGCGCTGGTCTAGCGTAATTGTCAGGTTTAGCGTTGCGAATATGGGAAAATGGTCTAGGTTTGCGAAAGATGACAATGTTCCACTATGAACAATTACTTCCCTGTTACTGGTGAATATGAGGTCTCTAAGATTGCTAGTATTTTGTGCTATGCGTGTTGGTTCGTCCATTATCTGGTGTAGGCCCAACGTGTTTGCGGTATTATTTAGCTTGATGTCGAAAGGCGTTACACCGCTGTGTGAGAATTTAGCTTGGTCTAGGTATATATTTCCTGCATTGAAATCACCGAGAACCAGTATAGCTGTTGGTGCGTGAGCTTGCGCTAGGCTTACTGATTCAGATAAGTTTTCTGTGAATGTTTGCAGCCTGTCCGCGGTTAAATTTGGGGGAAGGTATATACAACATATCAGCAAAGAGAAATCACCCGTCTTTAATTTTGCCCAAATCCATTCCTCGTCTTTACCCTCCAGGTCATGTAGTCTTTGAACGGGCAATGATGCTTTAACATATAGTGCCACCCCTCCACCGTGTCTTGTTCTGTGCCTTGTGAAAGGTGTGTGATATCCACTGATTGAATATAAGCTGTTTGCTACCGAGCTATCGAGTTTTGTTTCTGTCAAAGCGAGGATGTCTATTTTATTTGCATCGACAAATTGGCGAAGTTCGTCAACCTTGTTGTTTGCAGTAATGCTGTTTATGTTTATACGCGACACATTTACGTGGTGTGTTTTGGACCTTGGACCTGGGTTAGGCTCGATGCCGCTAATGATAAGTAGTATATTTACGTTGTTTAATGAACCGACACGGGAGAAATACCCGTTTGAGTAAGTATTGATAATGACCGGTGACTGAGCAAAGCCTCGAGTGGTTGATGTGTGGTGTCTAGTGAACGGAGTGTGGTGTAATGCTGTGTAATGCTCTGTGCGAGAGGGTATGCCACGTACTGCGCGGACAGGCCCCGGCGGCGGCCGCGGTCGGCTGAAGGCCCGTGATTTGGAGTAAAGTAAAAAGACGTAGGCCGGGGGTGCGTAGACCGGGGTGAGCAGGGCAGCCCAGCGAGGCGGCGGCAGAGTCAGCAGGACGCCTGGCAAACAGGCAGCGGTGGCGGCGAGCACGTTAGAAACAGTTTACAAAATTTACTCGAGACTAGAGTGAAACAAAACAAAACAGACAATGTCATCAAAATCAACTGAAAGACAAACAAGCTCGATAAACACAGACAACAACCAACCAAAGGGCAACCAGCAGCAAAAACAAACTATAGTTGACAGATTGCAGCCAACTGGGGGTCAACGAAACAGCGAACATAAACTACAACCAACCAGAGGTCAACCAACAACACCACGATATACCGCATGTAGCAACCGTTAAACACTCGCAGCTCCCCGCGACCCCAGCTGTCTAGCAAAAAACACCACCACGCTCCGGCGCTCCACCCCACCCCGTGGACGGAACACGCGCGGCTGGCCCCGCATGCGCGTTCTCGACTGACAGCTGATGATGGCCAGGTTCCCGGCCGACCCACAAGCTGGGTCAAGGTCACACGACAGCCACTCCTCCGCTCGTCACACGGCCGCGGCGGCGCGAGCCCACAGGGTAGGGGGGGGGGGATAACGGAAACCATCTTATGTTACACAAAACATCGCAGCCACCCCAGCCACCCCATAGCTACCCCAGGCATCCCATAGATACAGAGGAGGTGGCTGTCCACTGGGCTGATACACACAGTACAACACAGGATATCGGAGTATTAACCCATACAGCACATTGCACAACACGGTAATATAATGGTATAGTGGCGTCTTAACAATTAACCCACACTCTTCAACGCAAGGAGGTGGCGTCCTACGCCACACACTGCAACAAAGGGCAGCAGCGTCCCAACGAACAGAGCGTAATACAGGCTAGCTTGGACCGAAGGCGTTTAACAATAAGGTGGCGTGGGGAGGGGAGGGACACATCAGCAGTGTTCGGTCTCCGCCACCGCGGGACTTCCTAACTCCACACTCGGCACCGACGGCTCCGCACAGGACCCACGACCACAGCAAGCTTGGGGCCACAGTCTAACAGCTCAGACAGACTGGCGTTCAGCTGTAGGTTGGAGAGGTTCTTGAATGAGCGGCTTCCCTGTGGTACGGGGTCTCCCGTAGCGGCAGCAGCCGCTTCTACAGCCGCCGCAGCGGCAGCAGTCGCTACAGCCGCCGCCGCAGCAGCAGCAGCAGCACGAAGAGCAACAGCAACAACAGCGACAGCAGCAGCAGCAGCAGCAGTCACGACTAGACTCACCAAACCTAGACCAGTCACAGACCTCTCGTGGAACCCAGCTCCAGCCCCGCTTTCCTGATGGTGGCTGCAGTCAGGGGCCTCTGGGTTGTAAGGAGATGGAAGAATTACTACAACAGGTAAAGAAAAAGTTACAGCAGCTTATAAGAAGCATAACAAACCTTTGCCGAATCACACCGGTGGTCAACTTAACGCTTTAAAGCAGCTTGCTCAAAACGAAAACGTAGTAATTAAGCCTTCTGATAAATGCAAAGGGTTAGTGCTGTTGAATGCGTCAGACTACGTTCAAAAGATGCAGTCAACCCCCTCTGGCTATCAGACAGTCCCACGCAACCCCACCCCTAGACTAGAGGCCACTACTAAGCGGGTAATTCACGAGACCATGGACGGTAAAGTAGAGGAGCGAGTGGTAAAGGCGATTATCCCACACTGTTCTAGGACAGCAGAACTGTATGGACTCCCCAAAGATCTCAAACGCGGCATCCCCCTCCGTCCCATTGTATCAGCCTGCGATGATCCTGTTGACAAACTCACATGGCTTTTAGAGAAAGTAGTCACACAACTCCTGCCGTACGTACCAGCACATCTAAAAAATACGACACAGTTTCTTGATAAACTTTCAGCACAGTATCCTGAGGGATTTGAGGAGGGTACTATCCTATTCAGTGTTGATGTCGTCAATCTGTACGACAACATCCCGATAAAGGAAGCGATTGACGGCATTATGGCTCTTCTAGCCCACCACAAGGAAAACGTAAATACATTTGGACTGGACTTGGACAGTATCCGTACCCTTTTGGAGCATTGCCTAACGAACAACTTCGTTCCTTTCGGACAGGAGTATTTTAGGCAGACCGAAGGGATCGCGATGGGAAGCAGAGTGGCACCCCCTTTAGCCATCGTGTTTATGCACGCTCTTGAGTCGATGTTCCTGGCCGCTCCCCGTCTACAGCCCTCTTTATACGTGCGGTATATAGACGACGTTTTCGGTGTCTGGACCCATGGCAGAGCGGCTCTTTCTGACTACTTTGACTTCCTCAACACGATCCATCCGACAATAAAATGTACTATTGAACACACCGGTGACGCTGGAGTATTGGCATTCCTAGACACCAAAATATCGATCACTGAGTCGGGAGCCTACTCCAGTGAGCTGCACGTCAAGCCCATGGCAGCACCGGTCATTATTCATTTGCATTCCGCTCTGCCTATGTCCACAAAGAAAAACGCCGTACGCTCCCAAATACTACGCGCTGTCAGGGTCTCCTCCCCCGGGCTCCCGAGAGCACGTAGTTTGAGGATAATCGAGGATCTTTTCATAAGAAACGGCTACCCACCTCATCTAGTTAAAAAGCTAAAGGCCGAAACTCTGCGTAGAAAGTCAGTAACCAGACCTAAAACTTCACCCATCTTCCTGCCCCTCTCATTCGTCGATGACTCGCTTTGTCGCAGGGTGGAGGGTATCATCAGAGCGAGTCATCTGAACGTTCGAGTGACGTGGAAAGGAGGCCCTAGTCTTAGACAAAAACTAGTAAGATCGGCGTCCCAACCTCCACCTTGCCCTGGAGGGGGAAGACAGTGTAACTGTTGCGAGGCGGGGTTGCGTGGGAAGTGTCACACAAAAAAAACGTAATCTACCGCATGGACTGCCAACTATGTGCGAAAAATGAGTCATACTATATCGGAGAAACTCGACGCTCAGTCAGACTCATTTATTTATTTATTTATTTATTTAACATCATCGCCGACGGGGTGAACCATTTATGGGCGAAGTCACACAGATAAAACCACACGCATTCACATACTTAAAAGATCACATTACATCCCTCACCCATAACCATCTATACCTATAATAATACAAAAGATCACCTAGAAGATCCTCTATAAAACAAAAGCGATGGTTAAAAGCTGTTAAATGACACAAATGGATTTAAAATATAAGAATGAAATACGAAATAAGAAATATGTGATGAAATAGTGAAGATAAAATAGCAAAAATGAAGACAAAGGTAAAAATGAAAACGAATATAAAATTAAATAGAAATAAAAAGTAACAATAGTTACACACAGCAATACCTATCACATTTCGACACCGGTGACAAATAAAACGTACATAGCGCGTATAGACTACCTACTTACAATGAAGCGACATATGACCTTACTTTGCCACGAAATGATGAGAGAGTGTCTGAGAACAGGTCCACCGTGGAACATTTATCTACGAGCCTAGGCAGCCAGTCTAGGCAGCCTCACAAAAAATGCCTTCTCTCACAGTTGACACCCTGGCATATGGAATGCTGAACTCAGATTCAATGAGCATATCAGAGATGCTAAGAACAAGAAAACAGACACCCCGTTTGGCATCCATCAAACAAAACACCCAGACGCGCAGCTGGACAGCAACAACGTCTGCATCCAAATTTTACATGTGTCCAAAGACGGCCCTGATCGAAAGATTTGGGAATCCCTTTTTATACGTGATCTCAAACCAACACTTAACACACAAACCTCATCATGGCCTATACTCTGATATCTCTTTGTATCTGAGTCTGACTGTTCGGTGGATATGTGCATTTATTGCATTTATTGTATCATAATTTCGATTTTGTATTCTTGGGCCGATCACTGGATGCGTGGGATGGCGGGGTTCATGTCCATTCGAGGGAGTTTGGGGGCGGAGTGGGGGGGGGGGGGGGGGGGGAGCTGCACGCGTGAGTCTCGGTAACGTAAATTAATTTATCTGTATTGGAAAAAGGGTGTTTTGATAATTATTGTATAAATTCGGCAGGACGTATATGTATAGCTTGAAGCGCGTCTTTAGGTGAGGTAGGCATTGTGTGTATATGTATTTGATGTAAATGTGTATATATGCATATAAGTATAGTATACCTGTATATATCAGGTAGATGGGTATGTAGTATGCGGTATATATGAGGTAGATAGGTATGTGGCATGTGGTATGTGTGTATATATGCATAGAAGTATAGTATACATGTATATATGAGGTAGATATGTATGTGTTGTATTTGGTAGGACGCATATGTATATGTATAGCTAGAAGCTCGTCTTTAGGTGAGGTAGGCATTGTGTGTATATGTATTCGACGTAAATGTGTATATATGTATAGAAGTATAGTATACATGTATATATGAGGTAGATAGGTATGTGGTATGCGGTATATATGAGGTAGATAGGTATGTGGTATGTGGTATGTGAATATATGCATAGGCAAATTGCAAAAGAAATCAAATGAAAGAAAATGCAATTTTCTTCAAAAAGGCACGATGTTTTCCGAGGGCGGCATGATGCCTTCCGAGGGCGGCATGATGCCTTCCGAGGGTGGCATGATGCCTTCCGAGGGTGGCATGATGCATTCCGAGGGCGTCATGATGCCTTCCGAGGGCGTCATGATGCCTTCCGAGGGCGGCGATGTACCTTCTGAGGGCGGCATAATGCGTTGTGAGGGCGGCAAGCTGTCTTCTGAGGGTGCCAGGGTGCCTTTCAACAGTGCTACGACTATGTCGGTAGACACAAGGGCGCCCTGGCGGCCTCCCCAGAACGCTACAGCGCCTTCGGCGCCGGCAAATCCTTTGCAAGAACGTCGTCGCGGCGCCTTCGGCGCCGCGGTGCCCGAGGGCGCCGTTTTCTAAGGCATGGGGCTTCAGCCCCTACGCCCCCCCCCCTGGATCCGCTACTGGCATATTGTGCTCTGAGGGCGGCAAGATGCCTTCAGAGGGCGACAAGACATCTTCCGACGGCGGCATAATGCACTCCGAGGGCTGGAAAATGTCTTCCGAGGGCGACACGATTTTTTCCGAGGGCGTCATGATGCCTTCCGCGGGCGGCGATGCACTTTCTGAGGGCGGCATAATGCGTTATGAGGGCGGCAAGCTGTCTTCTGAGGGTGCCAGGGTGCCTTTCAATAGTGCTACGACATTGTCGGTAGGCACAAGGGCGCTCTGGCGGCCTCCCGAGAACGCTACAGCGCCGGCAAATCCTTTGCAAGAACGGCGTCGCGGAGCCTTCGGCGCCGTGGTGCCCGAGGGCGCCGTTTTCTAAGGCAGGGGCTTCAGCCCCTACGCCCCCCCTGGATCCGCCACTGTTCAGACCCACTCCTCTCCATACCTACCTGTGTATTGTGGTGTGTACCCCATTCGTGTAACTCTAGATACCAGGGCCGAAATCAACCTCATTGGCGCCTCTGCCGCCACGTGCATTGGCGCATCTGTGGAGAAATCAACCCAGTCTGCCTATCAGGCGGACGGCCTTTCGCCGCTCACTGTTGTCGGGGAAACATCCCTATCACTGTCTCGCGGGAGTCACGTGCTCACCCTCCAGGCGATGGTGGTTGAGAACCTTGACGTTGATGTCCTGGCCGGTACGCCCTTTATGTCTCTGAACGACGTGTCAGTGCGACCCGCAGAGGGCACGGTGGAACCTTGACGTTGATGTCCTGGCCGGTACGCCCTTTATGTCTCTGAACGACGTGTCAGTGCGACCCGCAGAGGGCACGGTGGAACCTTGACGTTGATGTCCTGGCCGGTACGCCCTTTATGTCTCTGAACGACGTGTCAGTGCGACCCGCAGAGGCCACGGTGGAACCTTGACGTTGATGTCCTGGCCGGTACGCCCTTTATGTCTCTGAACGACGTGTCAGTGCGACCCGCAGAGGGCACGGTGGAACCTTGACGTTGATGTCCTGGCCGGTACGCCCTTTATGTCTCTGAACGACGTGTCAGTGCGACCCGCAGAGGGCACGGTGGAACCTTGACGCTGATGTCCTGGCCGGTACGCCCTTTATGTCTCTGAACGACGTGTCAGTGCGACCCGCAGAGGGCACGGTGGAACCTTGACGTTGATGTCCTGGCCGGTACGCCCTTTATGTCTCTGAACGACGTGTCAGTGCGACCCGCAGAGGGCACGGTGGAACCTTGACGTTGATGTCCTGGCCGGTACGCCCTTTATGTCTCTGAACGACGTGTCAGTGCGACCCGCAGAGGGCACGGTGGAACCTTGACGTTGATGTCCTGGCCGGTACGCCCTTTATGTCTCTGAACGACGTGTCAGTGCGACCCGCAGAGGGCACGGTGGAACCTTGACGTTGATGTCCTGGCCGGTACGCCCTTTATGTCTCTGAACGACGTGTCAGTGCGACCTGCAGAGGGCACGGTGGAACCTTGACGTTGATGTCCTGGCCGGTACGCCCTTTATGTCTCTGAACGACGTGTCAGTGCGACCCGCAGAGGGCACGGTGTCTATCGGTGACGATGTCGTCTTTTGTTCCGACTCCCGACCCACATCGCCCCGGGTCCCTCTGCTCGCCGTGTCCAGTGTTTGGCTCGGTCTCCCTCCGAGACCATGACCCTGTGGCCTGATGACGTCATAGAACTTGATGTCCCGGATATGGCGTGTGACTCCACGGTATCTGTTGAGCCCTCGCAGCCCTCCTCCCTTGGAGATTCCGAAGTGGGCCCTTGGCCGCGCCCATTCGTGACATCTGTGGTGGCTGACAAATTGCGTGTACGTAATGACACCCGATCTCCCCTCCGGCTCAAGAAAAACTCTCAGATCTGTAAGGTGTACTCAGTGTCCACACCGCCACCCCCCGCCGATGCACCGCCCTCCCTCGCCCCGTCGGCGCCAATGCCGAGCCCGGGAGCCGATCTGGTCACAATTGACCCACACGGCCTGCTTTCTGACTAGATGCGTTCCGAGTTCGCCTCCGTGGTCGCCGAGCTTGCGCCTGTTTTTGACCCGGTGTTCCCAGGCTACAATGGAGCTGTAGGCCCCATCCAGGGTGTGGTCAACATCGGTGCCGTGGAACCACCCCAACGCAAAGGTCGCCTCCCCAGTACAACAAGCAACGTCTGACCGAGCTCCAGACGAAGTTCGACGAACTCGATTCACTCGGTATTCTTGGGAAACCGGAGGACCTCGGCGTCCATATTGAGCACGTCCACCCGTCGTTCTTGGTGAACAAACCAGGTGGGGGCAGCCGTCTCGTGACCGATTTCACTGCTGTGGGCCGCTACTGCAGGCCGCAGCTTTCACTGCTGCCTGACGTGCAATCAACGTTGCGTACCATCGGTGGCTGGAAGTATCTGATCGCCTCAGATCTCACGGAGGCCTACTTCCAGGTGCCGCCGCGTCGTGACAGTCTGAAATAGTGTGGCGTAGTTACCCCGTGCAAAGGTGTCCGTGTCTACACCCGGTGTGCCATGGGTCTCCCTGGCTCTGAGTCCGCTCTGGAGGAGCTCATGTGCCGGGTGCTCGGCGATCTAATTCAGGACGGTCATGTCGCCAAGATCGCCGATGATCTGTTCTGTGGTGGTGCCACACCCGAGGAGGCACTCTTCGCCTGGCGTGGCGTCCTGCAGGCGCTCGACCGGTCAGCCCTGCGTCTGTCGCCCTCCAAGTCGGTCATTTGTCCGCGTTCCGTCTCGATCCTGGGCTGGATTTGGTCTGGGGGCCGCCTCTGCTAGTCCGCACCGTATCTCCACTCTGGCCTCGTGTGATCTCCCACGAACCGTCACAAACTTACGGAGCTTCATCGGCGCCTACAAGGTGCTCGGTCGTGTCCTCTAGGGTGCCGCAACCCTGCTCTCCACTCTAGATGCCGCCTGTGCTGGCCGGGAGTCATCCGAAGTCATCTCCTGGTCTGACGAGCTTCACGCGGCATTTTCCAGCGCTCAGTCCTCCCTTCAGGGACACCGCTCTGTCGCCTCGCCCAGGCCCTCCGACCAGCTCTGGACTGTCACCGATGGCTCCAGCAAGTCACACAGTGTCGGTGCCACCCTGTATGTGACCCGCGATGATCGCACCCTATTGCCGGGCTTCTTCAGCGCTCAGCTTCGTAGATACCAGCTGGACTGGTTACCGTGCGAGATCGAGGCTCTAGACATCGCCACTGCTGTCAAACATTTCACTCCCTACATCACTTCATTCATTTGCGTCGGTTGGAGGAGACGTGGCGAGGTCGCTGGCGGCCGCCGACACCGGGGAGCCGCTGCCGCCGCGCCCGCCGCGCGTCTGCAGCGACGCGTTCTCGCCGCGGCCTGCCCAGCTGCCAGAACTGTCTGCCGCACTGCAGCGGATGAGCTCGTCCCGTGCGTGTGGCCCAGACGGCATAACTGTTGATATGCTAAGGAAGACGTTCGCCGTAGTGGGGCCCCATCTGCTGCACTTAATTAACTCGTGCGTAGCAAAATGCGACATGCCTGGTCAGAGGAAGTCTGCCGTCGTTATCCCGCTGTACAAGAAGGGCGACCGGCGTGACCCAGGCAACTATCGGCCGATTTAAATCATCCCCGTTGTGGCCAAATTGTGTGAGCGCGTGGTGTGTTCGCAGCTGATGACCTATCTGGACTGCAATGTTCTGCTCTGCCCGCAGCAGTATGGTTTCCGGCCCGGCATGTCCACGGGGGCGGCTGTGCTCGACGCAATCACGTATATCACTGACAACATTGACAAGGGCCTCGTGACGTCACTCGTGACGGCTGATACTTCTAAGGCATTCGACAGCGTCGAGCATGGCCGCCTCTTGGACAAGCTGGGCTGGTACGGGATTCGGCCGGACTGGTTTGCTGATTGGTTGAGGGGACGTAGCCAGGCTATTGGGTCGTGTCCAGTGAGTGTGACACACGGCGTGATCCAGGGATCGATTTTAGGGCCCATCTTGTACCTCATATTCACGAATGACCTAGCTCAACATCTGTCACATGTGAAAGTCGTCATGTACGCTGATGATGTCCAGTTCCTTGACGCTGACACTCCACAAAACTTCCTGGCTATCAAAGAAAGAGTTGAAAGTGACCTCTCGGTAACTGTACAGTGGTTTACTCAGAACAGACTCAAAATTAACCCATCCAAAACTGAAATGATAATTTTGAAGTCTCAACGTCAAAAAACGAACACCAGTTTCTCAGTCCATTTCGGTAGTGATGAAATTTTTCCGTCACCAAGCGTCAAGGTCCTGGGAATCACAATCGACCCTCACCTTACGTGGGATTCGCATGTCACGTCTGTCGTTCGGCGCTGCAACATGATACTTGTCAGCCTAGCCAGGATGCGAAACAGACTACCGAAAGACACAAAACGTATACTTATCGAAGCGTTGGTTTTCCCACATATCCGCTATTGTATCAGTGTGTGGGGTAGCTGCTGCATCTCTCAGAAAAAGCGCATTCAGAAAGTGATCAACTTCGGCGCGCGTATCGTTTCTGGCCTTGACCGAAGAGCTCACATTACTACTGTACTGAGCGAGCTGGAGTGGAAATGTGTCGATGATATGGTACGTGTCAGCGATGTAGCCATGGTCCGTAGCCTACTTACCTCGGACAATGCACCACAAATTCTACGGAAAAAGTTGCTGCTCAGCTCTGACGTGTCAGTCCGCAGCACGCGTGCAACCGAGCGAGGGCAGCTGCGTCTGCCTCGCGTGCGAACTGAGTTTGCCCGACGCGGGTTTTTGTGTCGCGCCAGCAATGGAACGATTCGTCGTGAGTGTAGCAGCGTCTAAATCCCGAGATGCCTCTATTTGCAAAGTTTTTTATTAGAGTTTTTTTTAATCTGATTTTAATCTACTCCGATGTATGTTTTTGTATATGTATACGACGTGGTCACCATAAAACCCATGAAATGGAGGGACCTAATAAACTGTATGTATCACTCAGTCTACGTCACCCGTCTGCGTACTGACGGACAGCAAACCCTGTGTGCAGGCATTCGAAAAGCTAGGTCGCGGGGAATTTTCAGCCAGTCCCCGGGTCACCACGTTCCTGGCCACCATCAGCCGCTACTGCCTGACGGTCCACCGCCTTGCTGGGTTCGCCAACCTCCCGTCGGATTTTGCCCGCAGGAATGCGCACCATCCTGCACCGACTCCTCATGTCAGGTCTGCTCGTTCGTGTCACGACTGGAGGAGGCCTCGGTCCGACAGGTCACCGTCGATGACGTCATGTCTGGCTCCTGTTGTCTCCCATTCACCGGACGGAACTCATGGTTCCGCTCTCAGCAGGACTGTCAGTCTGCGCCGCACTAAAGCTCATCTGTCGCAAGGCACCCGTCCCTCTTGTAAACAAACCAAAATCCGTGACGTCAAACGGTACCTGCAGGTCGCGTCCCTCGCCAAAGATGGCGTCGTCGTCCGTTCGTCCTGACGTCAGAGAGTGCATCTGACGTCAGAGAGTGCATCATCGTGCCTCGCCAGGTAGGATCGTGCCTCGCCATCGTGCCTCGCCAGGTAGGATCGTGCCTCGCCATCGTGCCTCGCCAGGTAGGATCGTGCCTCGCCATCGTGCCTCGCCAGGTAGGATCGTGCCTCGCCATCGTGCCTCGCCAGGTAGTGCCAGGACTACTGTGTGCACTTCATTTAAGGTTCACCCCACCCCTCCAAACACCAGCTGAAACAGCTGTTTTGCGGTGCTTCTTCGCCCTTGACCTTGACGCACATGTGGCGACTCGCACATGAGGCGATACAGTGGCTGGCATGCCTGTGCCGCTCTCAAGCGCATTCCACCTCCGCTTGTGGAGAGCTCTACCTCTTCACCCGCTGCCGTCGGCGTCTCGTATGCTGCCGATGTACTGCACTACGACCGGCAGCTTATTCTGGTGGTTCGCGAGACCGTGACACCGTGACCTCCCACACCCTCACCTGTTTTGTCAGTGATGAGCGCGCTGCTACCCTCGAGGCGGCCCTGATTTGTATGTGTGTGAGCTTACGTGCTGTCGATGGACCGCCAGCGACTGTGCGTGTTGACCCTGCCCCTGGCTGTGTCGCCCTTTTCTCCAGTGTAGCCCTGAAACAGGCTGGTATCACGCTGGAGGTCGGTCGGATTCACAACACGAACAAGGACCACAACAACAACAAGAACAACAACACGAGCAAACAACAACAACACGAACAAACAACAACAACACGAACAAACAACAACAACACGAACAAACAACAACAACACGAACAAGAGCAACTCGAACACAACCCCTGTGCTGAGCACGCCGTTGGTGAGCTGCGTGGTTAGCTGAAACGTACCAACCCAGAGGGCGGCGGCCCGGTGTCTGCTTCAGCTCTGGCCATCGCTATACATCGCGGATGAATTCGCGTCTCCGCAGTGGGGGTGTGGGGGTCTGTCCGCTCTCGAAAAGCTGTTCTCCCGGAACCAATACACTCACGCGGCTCTCAACATCTCCGACCGCGATCTCATCGCACAGCAGCACTCCTCCCGGCTGCAGAATTATACATATGATTATGCATCTAAGGGTCGCACTCACCGCCGCGTGCCTCCCTCTGTCGTTTCGCCTGGTGCTCTTGTGTATCACGCTGGCGACCGTGACAAGGCTCGTGCACAGCCCCGATATCTCGTCACTAGTGTGGATGGTGATTGGTGACTGGTTCGTAAATTGGCCGGCTGTCAGCTCCGCTCCAAGCCTTATCGGTTCCATTTAAAGGAATGTTACGCTGTGCCACCCACACCCGCGCCATTCATCGGCTCTGACTCGCCCTCTGCAGCCTCGTCAGATGACGAAGATCATCAGTCTCCCGTCTCCGCACCTCCTCCCACTCACCCGGTGCCCCTCGAGATCTCGGGCGGGTCCAATCCTCCACCTGTTCCTCCACCATATGCGCGCCCTCCGCCGCTTCGCGTCGTGAACGTCGACAGACCCGGTTGCCGCGGCGCTTCGATGACAATTTGTTGTTGACCTGCGCTAGCCGTCATGAGTTATATTTTTCCGCGTGTGCTTATGCGTTCACCGTGCGATTGAGGTTCTGTGCGTTCTTACGTTGCTGTTGTGTGGCTAGTATAGCTCTTGTTGGCCTAGATTTACCTTCCTGCGCTCACAGTATGTTTTCCGTTGCGATGAAGTCCGCTTCTGTTCCTGTTATCGCTCTATTCGAGTGATGTAAGAGAATAAAAAGTAGTCACGCCAACCGGGCATCCGCCTGACATCTAGCGGCCGGTTGCTAAGCTGTGGTTGTCCGCCCGTGCGCGTGTCATCGCGTCTGACGGTGTGTGGTGGCGAGTCGGCCCTGTGCCTGTGCGCGAAGAGGCTGTGTAATTGTAACCGCCGCTTTAACCCTCGCCCTACGGGAGTTTTTTCACCTTCGCTCTACGGGGGGGGGGGGGGGGCTGACAGCCCCCCGCCTGTTAACCCGCGAGTTACTGGGGGGGCTATTTTTTGCCCCCTCCCGTTATTTTGCAATAACTCCTAAACGAACACCCATATAGTCACCAAACTTGCAGTAACTTCTCTCACATCAATTCTACACATGTTGGCAAAATGAAAAATATGAGGCTATGATAAGTCAACTGGGAATGACGTCAGAGTGACGTCATGTTCTTCGGTTTTTGTTGCAAAATAATGGTTTTCGGAAAACGTTGTCAAAGGTACGATATTTGAGATAAACTAAATTGTGTTAAATCAAAATACTGACAATAGACGGGGATATCAAACTGCTATCTCGGATATTTGAGTTTTTTTAAATTCAAAATTTTGAGAAATCCAGACATTTTTTGTTTTTACACAATTTTCAAGAAAAAATCATAATTATCTGAAAACCGGAATATATGTGATCGAGACGTATGCGGTGAATATGTGTACCAAATTTAAAGTCGATATCTTTAAAATTGACCGAGTTATGACCTTTAAATGACAAAAATCGACCACTTCTCACAGCATTACTATGACAAAAAACGCATTTCCATTTTTGCTTTTTACTTCTATTTATATGGAACAAACAATGTTCTAAGGTCATTTTTCGCGTTCTAGACGAAAAACAAACCCATAAACATGTGTTACAACGCCTAATGACCGTAATATGCGGTTTGACCTCGTGACCTCGGATGACCTTGACCTGACCCAAGGTCATTAACAGCTTAGAAAGGTACTTAGAAGTGTCAGACACACGAATCATACCGATTTATCAACAGCTTATGCGTTTAATATCGCAATTTTGCGCGACAATTCCATCCATAGAGACCTTTTGACACAGTCAAACATTTTGTACTTGACCTGACCTGTGACGTCATCGGTGACCCCGAGGTCAACAATATTATGTTTCCCTCGATAAATTTCCCAGGGATATCGAATGCCGTTTGAATTTTTACATTCGGTGAAGTAGTTCCGGAGATCAGAGGGGGGGGGGGCAAAAAATAGCCCCCCCCCCCCCCCCCCCCCCCCCCCCCCCAGTAAGTCGCGTTATGAAATATACCCCAGTAACTCGCGGGTTAACTTCCAAACCAAGCAACTTATAGCAATGCGGTAAGAACCAGCATACTGCCTGTCATGAGAGGAATATAACAGTATGCGATTTTTAGGTTTCAGGTCAAACGGCTGACCTTCCAGGTCAAATGAATGACCTCGGATCGACCACGTCCAGAACAGCGATTTTGCTCCGTCAGAAAACCTAAAAATTAGAAATAGATAAATGTAAATCAAAAGGCATGTTCCTAGACCAGTGTTGTCTCAGAAATACAGAACAGGTAATTATTTGCTTGTATCTTGTCAAAAAAAGAAGTTATTTAAAAAAGACGTTATGAGTTTCATACACTCAGGGAGCCATCACTGTCAAAAATAGAGATATTGCTTTGCAATTTTGTTTGGGTATTGTCCATATTCAGTTCTCTCACATATATTCCGTTTTTTACATCTTTGAAAATTTTGATTTTGTGATAAAAAAAAATAAGGGTGAAAAACTAAATAAATCGAAAATCCAAGATTGCCATTTTAAAGAGAATGCCATTGTATATCTCTGCTTAATTGTGTTTGCAATTTGCTTCAAAACTGTTTTCTACTATTTGTCAAATATTTATAGTTTTTTCACCAACATGACGTCATCAAAACACGATTATCTCCCAAACTACTTAAAGGAAATAGTTCACCTTCAACATTAGTTTTAAACTGAGATAGCAGTTTTGTAGCCCGTGTTGGGAAACCCCTATATGCAAGCTTTCTTGACTGAAAAGACTTTCCAGCCGAATATATTTGATTTTTTGGCGAAGGAATGCGGTGCTGACGAAAGAATGTTGTACTGGTTCTAGCCCGGGCTGAGGCTATACCATCAGCCAATCAGATTGCAGCTGGTGCTAGCAAGCGAACCGCCGGCCGCCGGTTGGCACATCTCCAATGCGAGTCTATCCTTACGCGACTACTTTCGAATCTGATTGGCTAAACCATTCTTTACATTCGCGTGACGTCAGGACTCTCACTCAGAGAGTATGCATATAGTTTTGATAAACAATACAAATTTAGGACCTTATGTCCTGAATCGGCGCGATATAAGGCCATTTTTGACAATATAAAAAGAAATTGTATTAAAAAATATAATCAAATCGTGTTTGGTAAACAATTTCCAAGGTGAACTATTTCCTTTAACCAATTTCAATAAAAAAAAATACAGCATACGTCTAATTGTTGCAAACTCAGCTACTGTAAATTTTAGCAAGATACGTTGCACGTGTAAACAGTTATTCAAGAAAAACCTCAGGGGGGCTGTCAGCCCCCCCCCCCCCGTAGGGCGAGGGTTAAAGGGATTATACGGGTTTTTCCCAGAATAATTGAGTTACATAGTAAAACGTACTTATACAGGTGGTAGAAGTCCCACGGTAGCCACATTTTTCTGGAAATAACCTCTTCTGCACGTAAGGACATTCCAAAGTGCGCGGTGATGCCCCCGCGTATTTCCTGCAAGACCGGCTGAGGCAGAGCCAGTCATCTCTTTTATGCTAATAAAAACACCTCACTTATGGTATATTTCCGGTAAAATAAGCAATATTTGAAAGAAAATAAACTTGTTTTGTTCCAATAACAGCTGCAGTTACCTAGTTTCCCCATAAAATTCCATATTTTTCATGAATTTTCATGCAAAAAATAATAATACGCCACCACCAAATTCTCAACGCTAAAGGCCAGAGATAAGAAAAACACAAAAACACAATACCTCAACGAACAGTGTGTAGTAATACAAAGTCACGTCAGTTTTGAATTGCATAATAATTTTGTGATCCAGTGTAGGACTTGCAGATAATTCAAAACTCTAAAATTGATCTTAACCCGCGCACTGCAGGGGCTTTGCGCCGAACACGAACTGCAGGGGGTTGATTTCCGCCCCCCCCCCCTGATATCTCAAAAACTATGCTACGTAGTGAGAATCAGAAAACGGAATTTGATAGCTTGATACATGTTCTATCGAAAGTATTTAGTATTGTTTTAGGTCAGGTCAAAATTGAGGTCACCAGAGGTCATCGAAGGTCAAATTTTCCAGTTTTTCCTGTTTTAGGACATCGCTCCAGAAATTGACATGTATCTCAGAAACTATGATAGTTAGAAACAAACATAAAAAATTATGCGCCTGGCAGTGAAATTTCCAATCACTAAGGTGCCCTCAAATTTGATCTTAGGTCAATATTTGAGGCTCCAGAGTCCAGAGGTCAAAAAAGAAAAAATACCTTTTTTTTGCTAAATCGTTTTTCACTATTAACTTTTTACTTAATACATATAACGAAAAACTGTTCACGTCATTGTGTTTATCTTGTCAAGGCGCTTCGAATGATATACATGGTGACTTTGTTAAGTTAACTTAAAAATTTGACCTCAGGTCAAGGTCAAGTGGTGATCCAAGTGGGGCATGTTGCATATGGGAAGACGTGTATCGACGAGACAAACACATTGATGTCTGTTTTACTTCTCTATTTTTACTATGTCGGGAGTTATTCACAAAAAAGTGATGGTGACCTCGCATGACCTCAAATGACCCAATAGGGGTCACTGAACATAACTTGCACTTGGATCATCAAGAATATCCTATAATAACATGATACAGAAGTAATTGGACTAATATCATGCATATCCTTGAAATAGGAAGCATTTGTATATTTCCCCATTAACTTATTATGGGGAGGTTACGAAATTGACCTGACCTTAGGTCACCGATATCAAAATTCCGAGATACACGAATTTTAAGTACTTATGCCCTCATGACATCCTGTACGTTTCAAACCTATCGGTGAAAAACTCTGGCTTTGGCACAACTGCAAACATGTTTGGCGGTGGGGTCACTTGGCCTGGTCTGGTGACCTGATCTGAGATGACCCGAGGTATTTTTTTCTCAAAGTGTGCGCAATTGATGTGCTAACAGGTGTGTCAAAACTCGGCGGCGCTGCGCGCCGCCGATTTTTCACTATCTTTTAAAAACCTGAGGGGGGGGGGGGCGGAAATCAACCCCCCACCTGCGCGGGTTAAGATAAAAGTGGTGGACAGAGTAGTGCCGATCAAGTACTCGTTATCTGATACTAGTCTCGAAAAACGCCCAAGTTTTAACGCTGATAATTGCTGAAATAATGGACTAAATGAGCATTGAGGTCCCTGTTATATGTTTTAAACGTGTTTAAAGCTCATACAACTGCAAAAGAGTGCATTTACTTTCAGGACGGAAACCCGTATAATCCCTTTAATATATAATCGCTCTCGCTGTACGTCGCTGGCCTTTATCACTTACCGGCGTAAGGCGTAAGGATGGCCTACAAAAGGTCACGGACATGAATCGTGAATGTTTGAGCGACAGGACTGTTGACCTTTGCTACGCTACTCAGAGGTGGAACTTCTTGGTTTTCGTTGGGGTTGTAATTGAGTCGGCGACCGGGGGGGAGGGGGGGGGGGAGTAAAAGCGACTCAAGAAAAAGAAAACAAGACAAATTTGCAACATGGAAAATAGTTAAACACTAGAATAAACATAGGTTTGATTATCTGTTTGATTTTCACAAACAGTCAAATGCAACGTCATCATCTCTATTGTATCATTAGACTTTCCATCAAATCATGTAAGCCCATATTGGGGTATATATGTTACTATACATATACACGCAATCACTGCGTTCCATAACAATGTCAAGCCAAGGAGCGTATAACAATCCAATTCTAGCATATTTGACCTCATTTGACCCTGGAGATATTAAGCTAGCCTAGGGTCATGGAATTTTCACAAAACAGATTCCCCATAGAACCTCTCCACCCTACAATTTTCGTTATTTTATTTCTTATTGGGGCCTTTATCTCTCCCCCGCCCCTTCCTCCAGTGCGTATAATTTTCAGAGACCTTCGGAAAAATTTCAGAACACGATTTTATTATATTTTTTAATACAGTTTCTTTTTTTCTTTTTAAAAATGGTCCTACATCGCGCCAATTCAGGACAGAAGGTTGTACATTATTAATTGTATCGTGTGCGTTATTGGTCTGCGCATGCTTCATGCAGTGCTGGCACAATTCAGACGGTACGGTACATGATATATGCGCCGCATTCCTTCGCCAAAAAGTCAAATATCTTCGGCTGGAGAGTCTTTTCAGTCAAGAAACCAGTCAAGATAAGGATTTCTCAACACGGGCTACAAAACTGCTATCTCAGTTTAAAACTAATGTTGAAGGTAGACTATTTCCTTTAAGAAAACCCTATACCTCTATACAGTTCTACCTTGCATCTCACGTTCCAAAGAACATAGTAATGCACGTTAGTACACACTTACTGCCTTTGAAACGAAGCTATTGATCAAATTACTGATTATCAATCAAACCGGGAATCTCACTCCGGTAAAGGCGGGATGACACCAGGATGTAATATGAGTCATATGAGAGCCTCAATACATCGGTGATTACGCGCGAGCGCTTCGAGCTCGCTCGTCCTTCCGTGAAGTAGGGGGGAAATCGAAATATCAGCTGCCGGACCTGGCCCGTGGCGACGCCTTTGAGAAGCTCATATCTCTTCAACCGCACGTCCGATTGACACGCGGACTTCTTTGCTGTGTAGCTTCATCCTCCCTATATCCTTGTTTGACACCAGTGTCGACTCACGTGGGTGAATATCACTGTGCGTGCCGCGTGCCGCGTGAGGGGTGTTGAAAAGTGATTTCTCGCAAAAACGCCGCAACGGCTGGGCCGAGTGTGGGCAAATTTGGTGTGTGGTTAGGAACCCCTCAGCCGCCGCCTTCCCACAAGTCAGGGGTGGGGTGCCTCTGCACGTGCGCACGTGCACACCTCTATTCAATATCTCAGGAACGGCTGAGCCGATTGTGTTCAAATTTGGAGTGTGGTTAACTGGTTAGGGACCTCTCAGCCGCCACTTTCCCAAAAGTTAGGGGTGGGGTACCTCTGCACGTGCGCAAGTGCGCACCCCTTTTTGTATCTCAGAAACTATTTGCCCGATCGAGTTTAAATTTGGTGTGGTGTCAGGCAACAGTACTAGGAAAGCAGCACCCTTATGCGTGCGCATACCAACCTCACCATACATTTCCTTCGCGCTCGCTCGTTCATCGCCAACTACGGCGCCTTACTGGTTATTATTGTTATTGAAAAATCGTTTGGTGATTTTGCGTACCGTTTGCAGTATTTACCTATGCATTTACTGGCAATGTTGGGGTTGTATTTTTTGAGGATGCAGTTGTAGCTACAACCCCGAAAGTATATAAAGTTCCACCCATGACGCTACTACCACCGTCCAAAACTGACTGAAGGGTACCATGTTTACCCGGTGGAAAGCCAGCCATTGAACATGACTATTGATGCAAACTGGGCATATTTATACTAGCAACAGCCAACGCATAATTGTTGACAACTAACATAACTTAACCTTTATATTTCCATAACTCGCAAACTTCAATAACCTTTCAATTACCATGCCTTTTAAATGTGATCGTCTGTGACCCCTCCGAGGTACGGTGCATGGCTCGCCTCCTATGCAGAGCGTGTCATGAGAAATCACTGACATTTTCCTTTCCTCGCGTGAGACAAATATTACGTCACGCGCGGCTGACGTGAGCGGCGTCTGCGCCGAGTATATACAGTATAAACAGATCGCGGAAGCACGCAGTAGTGGTGAACCGATACGGTATTTTCCTAGCAGGTATGTGTGATCAGTTGGCGCGATGCATGACTGATTATTACAACATACAGGCTACAGCATAGCAAAAAATGTGGAGACGGTCTCGCGCATGACTTGGGAAGGCATAACCAACGGATCCAGGGTCTGGTGTCAACCGTTTTCTGCATAGCTGTCTGGAAGCTGCGAACAGGCTTTCTGGAGTTTGGTCAATGAGAGAAGCACGGGGAACAGATCGCGTCAAACATTTAAAACGTGGTGTTTTTTCAAACACTAAAAATGTTACAAATTTACAAATACAAATTTACAAACAAATTTCAAACACTAGGTGCTTTTTTAGATCTGCCTGCTACCCATTGTCTTTGGTGTGCTTGGATACTCAAAATCATCGGTCCCTATAGGTATATCTCATTCTCTAGGACTATAATTGACGATGAAACGTAACATGTGCCAAATAGCGAAGAATTTTATTTCATCAGTGAAGTTGAGTGTTACAATATTATTTGGCTACGCCCAATAGATGTTTGAGATGCTTATGCGCAAATTGTAATGGAGATAGAAACCGCGTTTAGACGGGACTTTATATTCTCTAGGCATGAAGGAATTATCACTTCGGAAATTGAGGCAATTTTAGAAATTGGACCAAATTAGGGCATTTTTTCCTTTCTAACTTCCCATATTGATGTCCTCTACAGGTTTAAAAGTCTCAGCCTTTGGACGTCAAAGTTCCGTATACTACGCAGTACGCAAGACTACGTTTGCGAACGGAATAGGAATTAACTCTGGAGGCGCTGGAGGGGGGGGGGGGGCGTCTTTTCGCCCCCCTGGTCATCCGCCATAATCACAAAACGCATAGATATCGACTTGAAACTTTCAGCAACTTGAAATTAATAGCTAGACCAGGTTTTGACAAAACATTGGGTCCCAGACAGGTCAGGTCAGGTCACCAGGTCAGGTCAAATGACATGACCACCCAGCAACTTCTAGGTAGCACCACCGGCAGTGGCTAATCGAGCGACATGAAACTCATGACACGTCATGATGTCATTAGGGACTGCAATTCGTATATCTCTGATTTTTTTTTATATCGGTGACCTAAGGTCAAGTTATAATCGTGACCTTTTCAATGTAACCCTTCGGGGGAAAACGCATACTTCTCAGTTGTAAAGGGATAGATTTAGTTCATGTTTGCTCTAGCCACTAGTTTTAGGACCGGACCCTGTTGACACCGGGCCCTCGTCCTGACCGGGCCCCGTATCACGCCTTTGCCAGCACAGGGCCCCTGCCTCGATCGGACCTGACCAAGACCGGGCCGCATATTTCCCAAGTGTATACAGCTGGCGGGCGTGTTTGGAAACAGCAACCACTTAGGGAGACATAAGTCAGTCAAAAATATAGATATTGCTTTGACTTTTTGGGGGCATCGTCCATACTTGGTTCTCCAATATATCTTCCGGTTTTTGAATATGTTTGAAAAGTTTTATTTTTGGAAATTGTTCCCCCAATTGTTTTCCATCACAAAATCACAATTTTCAAATATATTCAAAACCGGAAGATGTATTGGAGACCAAGTATGGACGACCCCCCCCCCCCCCCCCCTAAAACATATCAAAGCAATATCTATATTTTTGACTAACTTATGTCTCCCTAAGTGGTTGCTATTTCCAAACACGCCCGCCAGCTGCATACACTTGGGAAATATGCGACCGGGGGCCCCTATCAGAAACGGGCCCGCATCAAAAATATACAAGGACCGGACCCTTGTCCTGACCGGACCCCATATCACGCCTTTGCCAGCACCGGGCCCCTGCCTCGATCAGGCCTGACCAAGACCGGCCACTGCCAGATATGGGCCAGGCCAGAATAAGGGCCCCTCAGAAATTTCGAGTGGGGGGTCAACTGACCCCTTTGACCCCCTGCGTGCGCCACTGGTCACCGATATTGACTTAACACGCGCACTGCTGGGGGGGGGGGGGGTGATTAAGATTTCCGCCCCCTCCGGTTTTTCATGAATAGCGGAAAATAGCGGCGCGCAGCGCCGCCAAACTTGGCACAGCTGTTTGGGCATCAATTACCCACATGGTGTTAAATTGTTTACCTCGGGTCATCTCAGGTCAGGTCAACAGGTTACGTCAAGTGACCTTAACTCCAAAAATGTTTGTGGTCGTGCCAAAGTCAGAGTTTGTCCGAGAGATTTGAAACTTGCAGGATTTCATAAGGTCATAAGTACCTACAATTCGTTTATCTCAAATTTGTGTATTGGTGACCTAAGGTCAGGTCAATTCCGTGACCTCCCCATTATAAGTAAATGGGAAAATATACAAATGCTTCCTATTCAGAGAATATGCATTTTATCAGGCCAATTATTTCAGAATCATGTTATTTTAGCTCATTCTGGATGACCCATGTGCAGTTTTTTGCTTGCTCCTCTGCAACGTCAGCTGAGGTCATCTGAGATCACCAGCACTTTTTGCCAATAACTCTTGATATAATACAGATACGTGCGAATGACACCCTGGTGCTGTTTGTCTCGTCGAGTCGCATCGACCCATATCCCATATGCAACATGACCTACCTGGGTCACCAAATGACCGTCCTTGACATGTCAAATTTTGAAGTTGACCTAACCAGGTCACCATTAATGTTTCGAAACGCCTTGACGAAAAAACACTCAAATAATTCCCGAATTAACTTCGAATGTCTTTATGAAGAGTGTGTTACAATTACTGCTATATGGCCAACTAATAAAAAGTTACCCATGACAAACTTTTTGAGAAAACAAAAATGTCCTCGTGACATTTGGTGACCTCTGGAGCCTAAACTGTTTATCTGATATACAATTGTATAACACCAAGTGCAATTGCGTGTTTCATGAGCTTTCGATTGTTTTTTTTCCTAGTTTGTTCCTAGCTGTTATAGTTCCAGAGATATTTAGGTGTTTCTAGAGCATAGTCCTGTACTTGGACAATTTGACTTTTGATGACCCCTGATGACCGCAATATTGACCTGAGCCAATATACCAGAATTAACTTCGAACGTCTTTAACAAGAGTTTTCCAACGCCTTTTCCACGTCTTTTCCCTTGTAATTTTCTAGTTAGAGGGGGGGGGGTATTTATCCGGTGAGGTTACGGCTGCCCACCCCCCCCCCCTTTCAAAACTGTCCTACGCCCATGGCCTTCGCCTTCCATGCACTGCTTTAATTTAAATAATTGGAAATGTTAAGTTTTTTACGTTATGCAAATGTGCAATATGTTTTTTGTACATTGGTTGCAACTAGGCTTCAGAATAAGCCATTTTCTTGGTAATCTATGTGTACCACCAGGTTGTCAAGCCAAATAATTCAGGTAGGCATACTGCTCTGGTTCCAGTAGCGTACCCAGGATTCACTCCAGAGGGGCAATTTTTGCTCAGGGGGCATAAAGTACCCCCACAAAAATCACCGGATTTGGCCCACCATATTTTTAAAAGGGCATATTTTCACCATTTTCTTTAAAAAAATCACAAAATCATTCATTTTTTTCGACCAAAGGGGGCACGTACAGACCTTCAGGGGGGGGGGGGGGGGGGTATCCACCAACCGCATTAAGAAGGGCAGCCGTTAATATGATTGTTATCAACATGGTTCACCATAACCTTTCATGCAGGCAGGATGTCCGAAACCGAGTGTCCAGAACTTGTTTGCCTTCAGTTCGTGTATAAGCTGTCTAGTGCTGTCTCGCTCATCACTTCACGCAAACGCATCACTGTTTCAGTCACATTTATTCAGCGAACAACAATATGTTGTCCGTATGCTAGCCCGACATTGAAATTTCACCAAAGCGGCGACATAAGGTTCAAGCACAGTAAAGGGCTTAGCCCTCACCGTGCCAATTCCGTTGTTCTGAACACAAACCCAAGCGGCAAGGGTCCAGACAGACCAGGTCTGTGCCACACCGGATTCGGTGGGCTGTCCACACAGCCGAACGACAGGACAACAACCAGTAGATGGATGCACCGACATAGACGCGGAGGGGTACATCACAGCACGAAGCAAGATTGTTCGGTGGCAGCAGCGGGCTAGAGCAGCTGGTCTCGGCAGCAGGGCAGCACAGGGTAGCTGACATCTCCCCGTGTTTATTGACACAGACAGCCTCCGCCGAACCACACACCGACCAGCCACCGGGCGGTAACCCTGCATCGCATTGGGCCACCAGAAGTAGCCCAAACATCGAAATCTAGCAGTAGGGCATTAGGGCCAGGTCGGCACCATCGGCAGCAGAAGGCGAGCTGATTGTTTTGGGGTTTTAGGGCACACCGACTGATTCGCCCTGTACGCAGAGGGCGAGCTGAGACGGTGAAACACATTGCGTCGCGCCCCAGTCGCCTGAAGCGGGACCGAGCTACGCCAGCTGCAGATGCTGCCAGGTTGCTCCGTCAGTCGCCGGACGGCCGGGAGACCTGGGAGGCTTTTCGCGGCGCTGGTGGAGCGGAATGTGATACCGCTGTGCTGGCTGAGGACCAGCGGTGACAGAAGCTGGTGCCCGCATCTAGGCCAGTCGTTTGATGATGTGCACCCCGGAGTCGGTCCAGACAGGTTCACTCATCTCGCCGACCTGCAGCTCGGGGGTATACGGTTACACATACTCCACCCCGCAGATATCACAGCAGCGGACACGATTATAAATCAGGAATGACGCAACTACCTTAGAGAAGCAATACCATAGTACAAGACGACACTGGTTTCTATCGCATTCACTTTGCAATAACTACGGACTTGATCTTTTTCGAATTCTAACAAGTGTTTTTTTTTACTAAGAAAATCAAAATTTGCTAACCCCCAATTCATTAAAATCATCCAATTTCTCCCAAAAGTAACAAACCGATACACTACATAAATATAATATAACAATTCCTACCGAGATATTTCAAGTCAAAGTTCATAAGCAATCCACGCTTATAACGACCAGTACTTGCAAGTACTTGGTAACGAATTTCGAATTCCGGGCTTGTCTCGTATTGTTTTTGACAAAATTGTATGGGAAATATGGTGTGCACTCTGTCTGTTGTGATTATGTGCCCTAATATTCTTAACAATCAACAAACATTGAATAATAAGGTAACCAAATTAGCAGTTAACTTGGAACACGCTACGACGGTTAGTGGTTGCGACCCACATTTTTTTTTAAAATTGGTTCATTTGTTTTCAACATTATGCGTTTTGTATAGTTTTGTCTCTGGCTGTATACAACAACATGCTTTAGCTTATCATGCAAAAGAATAATTTAGAAGAAAAAAATAAACCAACAAACAATACAAAAACTGGCAATGAAATCGGAAGTTCACTTGGGCACGCAACGGCGACCTATTAGTGTCGGTGATTTGTTTCAGTGACCAATCCGAGATGTTATCAAAAGAAAGAAAAGCGTCAGATATGTCGCGCTTCCAAATAGTGAAGGGAAACACCGATCATGAAATCTGAAAGAAATATATGTACTTGTTTGTTAAATTTAATACAAAATCGAAATTGAAAAAGTTGCGATTTCATTTTTAAATTGAGACTCGATCAATTTGATACCATGCATAAGATAGTACAGAAAAGTAGATCAAAGGGTGATTATTTCTATTTAAGCCACCTGAGACCACTCAAGCTCACCGAAGCTGAAGCAACAGTACGTCTGCAACTCACCTGGAGCGCGAAGGCAGCGTCCTCGAAAGGTTTCTGCATGGCGCCGCGTCCGAACGGGCCCAGGTCTCCGCCGCGTTTGGCAGAGCTGCAGTCGGAGAACTGGGAGGCCAGGTTCTCAAACGTGTCTTCCCCGGAGACAATCCGGTCCAGGTACCCTGCCGGTCCGTGTGCCAGAGGTCAGACACAGGGAACAGGGATGTAGGGGAGAGAAACCATCGCAAGTATGCACCCTGCCGGCTCGTGTAGGTCACACATGGGGAGATAGGCGGAGGAAAGTCGACTGTTCGACGTTCCTGGACTAAATCTCGAAACGCAAATCGGTCTAGGAAGGGCGAGGGATAACAAGTCGAGTGGCAAATGTCAAATACCAAAATATCAAGTTATCATTACCAAGTGACATCGAGTAAAAACGTTCCCGCCAACAAATAACAACGAAAGATAAAATGCCGAGTGATATTTCCGCTCCCGGCGAGAATTTCAAGCTACCCGCCGGTGGTCATGTAAAATGCCCAGCCAGCCTCTATCAGGCAGCACACACTGCTGGAATGAACACCATTTAGACATTATGGACACCATTGGACAGAGCCGTGACTGACCCTGCAGGATCTGCAGCGCCTCCTCCTTGGTGCGCGTGATGGGGTCCTGGCGCCAAGACGCCGGCCGCCGCGAGTCGCGGTGCTTCACCAGCAGGTGCGAGGCCTGCACCTTTGCCGGGCCGTCGCCGCCATCGCCGCCGCGCGCCGGCTCCATCGGCACGTCCCACTGGCTGTCCTTGGTGTACAGGTTCAGATAGTACACCTGGCCTGTAGATGATACACTGCATCACAATATACACCGGGCAGCATAACAGCCCCATGGCAGCTAGCATCATTTTGTCATATCACACCACTAATTTCTAAGCCTGCAACATTATATATATGTGTGTGTGTGTGTGTGTGTGTTGTGTGTGTGTGTGTGTGTG
>JAXIVJ010013336.1:5000-30000 GCA_036785665.1 Chirona hameri | reverse complement strand
CCGCCGGCTCATCAATGCTGATGGCAGATAGCTGCCAAAGTGCCGCCCACCGGCGCGGCCGGGATCGGCTTCCGCGCGCACTGTTCGCCGGCCGCTGGTCAGCTGCTGACCTCGTTCCGGTCCCGGTCACGCCCGGTCCCGGCCACAGGGTCAGTGTGGGGGGGGGATGGAGGCGGCTGACTTCCGCAGGCTGGCGATGAGATACGGAAGTTCAGGCCGATGGGGGGACCGGACGATGTCAGAATGCAATTGATGGCAGTTTGTTGGCAGAGTGCCAACGTAGGTTCCGGGCTTCGACGCCGGCTGGCGTGTATTACAGTCGTGTCATGCTAGATCATGCTAGCCTGGGAAGTGGCAGCACGATAATGATGACGCGCGCAGTTCACGGACACATCGGCTGCTCATGTTATTTGGCGTGTGCTACTCTGGAAATAGCTGGCATTTTCAGGTCATGTTTCAGCAAAGCTTCCGCTGTGCTTGAACATTACGATGATATAGCATGCGAATGTCCGTGAGCGCGAGCCTGCGATGCTTGTTTCGCACAGTATTGCACAAACCACAGTGCAAGCACACCTGTTGCTAATGTTCGCCCGGTGTCTACCAGTCTTCACGCTGGATAAACATCAGAGGTATTATTACTCTATGAAGCACAAACCTGCTATTGTAAGGAATACACAACAGCCGAACAGTGTTAGCGTTCGCGCTTTATTAAACCCGCGCTTGACCGGGGTCTCAGCCGAACGCCATTGACCGGGGGGTTGGGAGGGGGGGGGGGGAATATTGCCCCTCCCCTCGTTTTCTCCGGAATCAATAATCGCAGCGAGACGCGCAAGGCGATATTCGAAAGCTCTTAATGAGACGCATCTAAAGCATACTATAAATTGTATAATTGAGGTCACATCAGGTCAAGGTCGGGTCAAAGGTCAAAATCGAGGCATTTGAGTTTATGTGCCATACTTTCCATCCAAAGACTTTGATTGCGACCATGATCACCCACAATGCTCCCAAAGGTATAATACACATCCCGCATGAGCTAAAAAGAGATTGTTGGCAAAGATCAAGGTCAAAGTCAGGTCACAAAAGGTCACTATGCGCAGAAGGTTTTCGAAAATCATGCGACACATGTTTTATGGGTTATTTTACACGTATCATTCCATAGTGATAGTCATTTTACCATCTGACCTCATTTAAGTGAAGTAGTGTCAAGCTCATGTCAAGTTCAGACCTCACATATGGTCAAACTTTGAAATTGATATATCTAAATAAAAAGGCATGTTACTAGACCAATTTTGTCTCAGAAATACAGTGCTGTCATTCATTTGTCTGTATCTGGTCAATAAAGACAACAAACATACTTAGGAAGCTACAAAAACCAAAAAAAACATACTTAGGGAGCCACAAGTCAGTCAAAAATAAAGATATTGCTTATGTGGTTCTCCAACATATATTCCGGTTTTTTAAAATGTTGGATTTTTCTATTTTGAGGGTATTTCCCCCCCTCTCCCCCCAAAAAAAATGTGGTTGAAAACCAACATTTTCAAAATTTCGAGATAGCAGTTTGATAGAACGTTTAATTTTCTATTTTTTATCTTAAAATGTCGCCATTTTACAGCTGCTTAAAATTGTGTTGATTTTATCGTTAAATTTGCGTAAAGTAACGTCACAAAACGTATCTTCTTTTTTATCGACGTTATTGCGTGAAGTAACGTCACAAAAATATCTTCTTTTTTATCGACGAAATAGTTTGATTTTTTTTAGCCGATGTAGAATTGATGTACCAGTTAAAAGTCTGATTAATTTAAAAACTGCTTGTATTTTACCTTTGTTCTGCCCCACCAACTTTTGTCAGATTTGAAGGTTTCCTAGTGTTAAACTGTTCATTTGTTACCTCAGTCATGCACAGCAACCACCCAATATGATATTTTGACCCACCAACTTGCTCTGAAAAGCTCCACCCATGCTGTCTACGAGATGGTCTGGGGGGTCCGTGGGGGGGGGGGGGGGCGACAGCCCCTGGTAGGTTATGCAGTGCAGCGAGCGAATGCGAGCGGCGCGTTCTAAACGTGGGTCCCTGCGATCTTAATTGCTGTAAATGTTAGGTCAAGTTTGATTATGTATCGTTTTTGGTGACGTCATAACTTTGGTATTACTGGTACACGTTTCTGTCAGTCCTAAATTGAAAAAAATATTAACATTAAATGGCAAATATTGGTTAGGACCTGTCTATACTCTCTTCTTCTATAGGGACATCAAGAACTTGACAATGTCTTTAATCTTGCATCAGCTACAGAGTAGCTTATCAGAGTTTCTGCAACTTTATTTTTGCATGTATGATCAATATTTCACAAAGTATAAATATAAATATTGCTTCAACGAGCGATATTGCATTAGTGTTGCTGGAGAACCATTTTCCAACCTTTGATTTGGTCGGAGAACCATAATGTATTTTTACCAGCCCTGACACTCCATGCGTCGCTGGCCCGGCTCTATGTCCGGCTCCGGCGCTATGTCCGGCTCTATGTCCGGCTCTATGTCCGGCTCCGGCTCTATGTCCGGCTATATGTCCGGCTCTATGTCCGGCTCTATGTCCGGCTCTATGTCCGGCTCTATGTCCGGCTCTATGTCCGGCTCTATGTCCGGCTCTATGTCCGGCTCTATGTCCGGATATATGTCCGGCTCCGGCTCTATGTCCGGCTCTATGTCCGGCTCCGGCTCTATGTCCGGCTCTATGTCCGGCTCCGGCTCTATGTCCGGCTCTATGTCCGACTCTATGTCCGGCTCTATGTCCGGCTCTATATCCGGCTCCGACTCTATGTCCGGCTCTATGTCCGGATCTATGTCCGGCTCTATGTCCGGCTCTATGTCCGGCTATATGTCCGGCTCCGGCTCTATGTCCGGCTCTATGTCCGGATCTATGTCCGGCTCCGGATCTATGTCCGGCTCTATGTCCGGCTCCGGCTCTATGTCCGGCTCTATGTCCGGCTCTATGTCCGGCTCTATGTCCGGCTCTATGTCCGGATCTATGTACGGCTCTATGTCCGGCTCTATGTCCGGCTCTATGTCCGGCTCCGGCTCTATGTCCGGCTCTATGTCCGGATTTATGTCCGGCTCCGGCTCTATGTCCGGCTCTATGTCCGGCTCTATGTCCGGCTCCGGCTCTATGTCCGGCTCTATGTCCGGCTCTATGTCCGGCTCTATGTCCGGCTCCGGCTCTATGCCGGGCTCTATGTCCGGCTCTATGTCCGGATCTATGTCCGGCTATATGTCCGGCTCTATGTCCGGCTCTATGTCCGGATATATGTCCGGCTCCGGATCTATGTCCGGCTCTATGTCCGGCTCTATGTCCGGCTCTATGTCCGGCTCCGACTCTATGTCCGGCTCTATGTCCGGCTCTATGTCCGGCTCTATGTCCGGCTCTATGTCCGGCTCTATGTCCGGCTCCGACTCTATGTCCGGCTCTATGTCCGGCTCTATGCCCGGCTCTATGTCCGGCTCTATGTCCGGCTCTATGCCCGGCTCTATGTCCGGCTCTATGTCCGGCTCTATGTCCGGCTATATGTCCGGCTCTATGTCCGGCTCCGGCTATATGTCCGGCTCTATGTCCGGCTCTATGTCCGGCTCCGACTCTATGTCCGGCTCTATGTCCGGCTCTATGTCCGGCTCTATGTCCGGCTCTATGTCCGGATCTATGTCCGGCTCCGACTCTATGTCCGGCTCTATGTCCGGCTCTATGTCCGGCTCTATGTCCGGCTCTATGTCCGGCTCTATGTCCGGCTCTATGTCCGGCTCTATGTCCGGATCTATGTCCGGCTCTATGTCCGGCTCTATGTCCGGCTCCGGCTCTATGCCCGGCTATATGTCCGGCTCCGGCTCTATGTCCGGCTCTATGTCCGGCTCTATGTCCGGCTCTATGTCCGGCTATATGTCCGGCTCTATGTCCGGCTCTATGTCCGGCTCTATGTCCGGCTATATGTCCGGCTCTATGTCCGGCTCTATGTCCGGCTCCGGCTCTATGTCCGGCTCCGGCTCTATGTCCGGCTCTATGTCCGGCTCTATGTCCGGCTCCGGCTCTATGTACGGCTATATGTCCGGCTCTATGTCCGGATCTATGTCCGGCTCTATGTCCGGCTCTATGTCCGGCTCCGGCTCTATGTCCGGCTCTATGTCCGGCTCTATGTCCGGCTATATGTCCGGCTCTATATCCGGCTCTATGTCCGGCTCCGGCTCTATGTCCGGCTCCGGCTCTATGTCCGGCTCTATGTCCGGCTCCGGCTCTATGTCCGGCTCTATGTCCGGCTCCGACTCTATGTCCGGCTCTATGTCCGGATCTATGTCCGACTCCGGCTCTATGTCCGACTCTATGTCCGGCTCTATGTCCGGCTATATGTCCGGCTCCGGCTCTATGTCCGGCTCTATGTCCGGCTCTATGTCCGGATCTATGTCCGGCTCCGGCTCTATGTCCGGCTCTATGTCCGGCTCTATGTCCGGCTCTATGTCCGGCTCTATGTCCGGCTCTATGTCCGGCTCTATGCCCGGCTCTATGTCCGGCTCTATGTCCGGCTCTATGTCCGGCTCCGGCTCTATGTCCGGCTCCGGCTCTATGTCCGGCTCTATGTCCGGCTCTATGTCCGGCTCTATGTCCGGCTCTGGCTCTATGTCCGACTCTATGTCCGGCTCTATGTCCGGCTCTATGTCCGGCTCCGGCTCTATGTCCGGCTCTATGTCCGGATCTATGTCCGGCTCTATATCCGGCTCCGGCTCTATGTCCGGCTCTATGTCCGGCTCCGGCTCTATGTCCGGCTCTATGTCCGGCTCTATGTCCGGCTCTATGTCCGGCTCTATGTCCGGCTCTATGTCCGGCTCCGGCTCTATGTCCGACTCTATGTCCGGCTCTATGTCCGGTTCTATGTCCGGCTCTATGTCCGGCTCTATGTCCGGCTCTATGTCCGGCTCTATGTCCGGCTCCGGCTCTATGTCCGGCTCTATGTCCGGCTCCGGCTCTATGTCCGGCTCTATGTCCGGCTCTATGTCCGGCTCTATGTCCGGCTCTATGTCCGGCTCTATGTCCGGCTCCGGCTCTATGTCCGGCTCTATGTCCGGCTCCGGCTCTATGTCCGGCTCTATGTCCGGCTCCGGCTCTATGTCCGGCTCTATGTCCGGCTCCGGCTCTATGTCCGGATCTATGTCCGGCTCCGGCTCTATGTCCGGCTCTATGTCCGGCTCTATGTCCGGCTCTATGTCTGTTTCTATGTCCGGCTCTATGTCCGACTCTATGTCCGGCTCCGGCTCTATGTCCGGCTCTATGTCCGGCTCCGGCTCTATGTCCGGCTCTATGTCCGGCTCCGGCTCTATGTCCGGCTCTATGTCCGGCTCTATGTCCGGCTCTATGTCCGGCTCCGGCTCTATGTCCGGATCTATGTCCGGCTCCGGCTCTATGTCCGGCTCTATGCCCGGCTCTATGTCCGGCTCCGGCTCTATGTCCAGCTCTATGTCCGGCTCTATATCCGGCTCCGGCTCTATGTCCGGCTCTATGTCCGGATATATGTCCGGCTCCGGCTCTATGTCCGGCTCTATGTCCGGATATATGTCCGGCTCCGGCTCTATGTCCGGCTCTATGTCCGGCTCTATGTCCGGCTCTATGTCCGGTTCTATGTCCGGCTCTATGTCCGGATCTATGTCCGGCTCCGGCTCTATGTCCGGCTCTATGTCCGGCTCTATGTCCGGCTCCGGCTCTATGTCCGGCTCCGGCTCTATGTCCGGCTCTATGTCCGGCTCTATGTCCGGCTCTATGTCCGGATCTATGTCCGGCTCCGGCTCTATGTCCGGCTCTATGTCTGGCTCTATGTCCGGCTCTATGTCCGGCTCTATATCCTGCTCCGGCTCTATGTCCGGATCTATGTCCGGCTCCGGCTCTATGTCCGGCTCTATGTCCGGCTCTATATCCGGCTCCGGCTCTATGTCCGGATCTATGTCCGGCTCCGGCTCTATGTCCGGCTCTATGTCCGGCTCTATGCCCGGATCTATGTCCGGCTCCGGCTCTATGTCCGGCTCTATGTCCGGCTCTATGTCCGGCTCTATGTCCGGCTCTATATCCGGCTCCGGCTCTATGTCCGGATCTATGTCCGGCTCCGGCTCTATGTCCGGCTCTATGTCCGGCTCTATATCCGGCTCCGGCTCTATGTCCGGATCTATGTCCGGCTCCGGCTCTATGTCCGGCTCCGGCTCTATGTCCGGCTCTATGTCCGGCTCTATGTCCGGCTCTATGTCCGGCTCTATGTCCGGCTCTATGTCCGGCTCCGGCTCTATGTCCGGCTCTATGTCCGGATCTATGTCCGGCTCCGGCTCTATGTCCGGCTCTATGTCCGACTCTATGTCCGGCTCCGGCTCTATGCCCGGCTCTATGTCCGACTCTATGTCCGGCTCTATGTCCGGCTCTATGTCCGGCTCTATATCCGGCTCCGGCTCTATGTCCGGATCTATGTCCGGCTCTATATCCGGCTCCGGCTCTATGTCCGGATCTATGTCCGGCTCCGGCTCTTTGTCCGGCTCTATGTCCGGCTCTATATCCGGCTCCGGCTCTATGTCCGGATCTATGTCCGGCCCCGGCTCTATGTCCGGCTCTATGTCCGGCTCTATATCCGGCTCCGGCTCTATGTCCGGATATATGTCCGGCTCTATGTCCGGCTCTATATCCGGCTCCGGCTCTATGTCCGGCTCTATGTCCGGCTATATGTCCGGATCTATGTCCGGCTCCGGCTCTATGTCCGGCTCTATGTCCGGCTCCGGCTCTATGTCCGGCTCCGGCTCTATGTCCGGCTCTATGTCCGGCTCTATGTCCGGCTCCGGCTCTATGTCCGGCTCTATGTCCGGCTCTATGTCCGGCTCCGGCTCTATGTCCGGCTCTATGTCCGGCTCTATATCCGGCTCCGGCTCTATGTCCGGATCTATGTCCGGCTCCGGCTCTATGTCCGGCTCTATGTCCGGCTCTATGTCCGGCTCTATGCCCGGATCTATGTCCGGCTCCGGCTCTATGTCCGGCTCTATGTCCGGCTCTATGTCCGGCTCTATGTCCGGCTCTATATCCGGCTCCGGCTCTATGTCCGGATCTATGTCCGGCTCCGGCTCTATGTCCGGCTCTATGTCCGGCTCTATATCCGGCTCCGGCTCTATGTCCGGATCTATGTCCGGCTCCGGCTCTATGTCCGGCTCCGGCTCTATGTCCGGCTCTATGTCCGGCTCTATGTCCGGCTCTATGTCCGGCTCTATGTCCGGCTCTATGTCCGGCTCCGGCTCTATGTCCGGCTCTATGTCCGGATCTATGTCCGGCTCCGGCTCTATGTCCGGCTCTATGTCCGACTCTATGTCCGGCTCCGGCTCTATGTCCGGCTCTATGTCCGGCTCTATGTCCGGCTCTATGTCCGGCTCTATGTCCGGCTCTATATCCGGCTCCGGCTCTATGTCCGGATCTATGTCCGGCTCTATATCCGGCTCCGGCTCTATGTCCGGATCTATGTCCGGCTCCGGCTCTATGTCCGGCTCTATGTCCGGCTCTATGTCCGGCTCTATATCCGGCTCCGGCTCTATGTCCGGATCTATGTCCGGCCCAGGCTCTATGTCCGGCTCTATGTCCGGCTCTATATCCGGCTCCGGCTCTATGTCCGGATATATGTACGGCTCTATGTCCGGCTCTATATCCGGCTCCGGCTCTATGTCCGGCTCTATGTCCGGCTCTATGTCCGGATCTATGTCCGGCTCCGGCTCTATGTCCGGCTCTATGTCCGGCTCCGGCTCTATGTCCGGCTCCGGCTCTATGTCCGGCTCTATGTCCGGATCTATGTCCGGCTCCGGCTCTATGTCCGGCTCTATGTCCGGCTCTATGTCCGGATCTATGTCCGGCTCTATGTCCGGCTCCGGCTCTATGTCCGGCTCTATGTCCGGCTCTATGTCCGGCTCTATGTCCGGCTCTATGTCCGGCTCTATGTCCGGCTCTATGTCCGGCTCCGGCTCTATGTCCGGCTCTATGTCCGGCTCTATGTCCGGCTCCGGCTCTATGTCCGGCTCTATGTCCGGCTCCGGCTCTATGTCCGGCTCTATGTCCGGCTCTATGTCCGGCTCTATGTCCGGCTCTATGTCCGGCTCTATGTCCGGCTCCGGCTCTATGTCCGGCTCTATGTCCGGCTCTATGTCCGGCTCTATGTCCGGCTCTATGTCCGGCTCCGGCTATATGTCCGGTCCGGCTCTATGTCCAGGAAGTGCAGCAGCGTTGTCAGCTCCCCGAGCGGATCACGCGTGAGACGCTCGTACGCTATCACGTGCGTCTCGTTTGTGGATTCGATCCACCGTGCGTTCATGTTGTACCATATTTGGGAATACGCCATGACGGCACTGGTGGATCCAGCCTCTTTCCGTGGGGAGGGGCATCTTTTTGTGGCAAAAAGGTACCCCCACTTTTTTTCGCCGTGTGGGCCGGTCACATTATTTTGGTATTCGAGCTGAAGAAATTCACTTTTAAAATTCACAAAAATTTAATTCACAAAAAAAGGCCACGATCAGGACATTTCGCTCGCCTCTCGCCGCCGGAGGCAGGTACACCTCTGGCACGTAGTCTCTGGTCACGACGCCTCGTTAAAGGGAGTGTGCCTACTCACATCGCTTAGTTGGGGTTATTGACACTGGTCTATAGAACACAATTTTCTGAATTGAACCAATACTTCATTTCTCCGGATTCGCCCTAGTTGCTGAGATATTCAAAGACTCCAGGAATTTGCTTGGGAGCAAAAAGTTATCGGGTAGACTCCAGAGGGCTTCCGCTACTAGAAGCACTGCAACTATCGATTAAACTGCTAGCATATTGTTAGCGCCGGCCAATAGCAATTAAACAAAACAGCTCGTGCACGCTGATAGCAGCAGCCGAACAGAAACTGGACGGCCATCATGTTTTTCGATGATGGCCATTTCGATGATGGCCGATGGCCATTTTTTGAAGAGGATATCAATTTAGAGCTACGAAACTTGCACATAATAAATTTCACAGTGGCAAGAACGTGCTGTGCAAAACTCATCTTTCTATCTTGCATGATATAACCGTAATTGTATTGTCTTATGTGCGCCGTTTTACATAACATCACCATAGTGACGATCGTTTTATAGATATCGAAACAAATATAAACGAAAAACAATATAAGTGAAAATTCAACTAAAGGGGCTCCAGATGTGAATTTCATCATATACAACAATCAAACCAACAGCTACTTACCGTATTAAAAATATTTTTGACATTCCAAAACAGTAGGCACACTCCCTTTAACCCTATTTGTAACAGGCTCCTGGCTACCCCTATTTGGGGGGAGGGCGGATTCCGCCCCCCCCCCCGGAGATCTCGAGATCTACCCGTCCGATTTTCAAAAAAGAAACGGTGTTTGGTTCCCCTCAACACGATCTACATTTATAAATAATAATAAAAATATAAATTTTGGATAGGGGGGCAACAGGGGGGCAAAAACTACAAATTTTAGTGGTATTTTTGATCCAACATAGCTTTCATGTTTATCGACCGATTTTAACACAACTAATAGGAATCGATAGAGATTGAATCGGAAATTGATATATGACGGTGACGTTTGAAAATTCAAAAATCATAGGCGTGTGCAGGTCACTCAATATGGGGGTGAAGTAAATGCGTAATAAAACCATTTTTTGATGTTGTTTTTTTGATAAATGAAATGGTATGTGATTGAGACATTATAAAAAAACAGTTATAAATCATATTTTTTGCCATAGGCGGTACCAGGTTAGTGAAAAAGGGGGGTAAAATTGGGAAAAATATTAACCGCAGACAAGTTGCTACCCAGCACTATAAATATGTTACTGATCATAGATAGTTCCTTTTTGCATGTTGTAATTCATCATAGGCGTATCCAGGATCCAAACTAGGGCGGCGCAAGGCCTTTTGATAAGTATATTATCCGCTATTATGATACTAACTAGTCAACAGTGACTATTTCACTTACAACTTCAATTAACATTGCTTACCCCCTTTTTTACCCTACCTGGACTCGCCTATTGTCTTATAATCGTTCTTAGAGTAGCCTGTGGTGCGTGTTTCATCCGAAAACCGCAGTATGTTATGTCATTGTACGCCCATGCCTCTTAGTTTCCTTGCAATAATATGACCCCCTTTCTTCCATTCCTGAGCGCGCCTCTGCAAAAAATGACTTTATTCCCTTTTCTGGTCTCATATGTGCATATATTATTATAAGCTAAACGTATATTGCGCCGTTATCGCTGGCATATCGTCATCACCATGCCAGTCACCCCCCTTTTCATGTTCCTGAACACGCCCCTGAAACTCTATATGTAATAAATTATGCAAATAATAGAAGCAGAAGCTTTCTTTTACATCTTGATAGCTATAAATGCCCCTTACATTGCTCTATTGGCTTCCCGCCAAGCATTGAATACTTCCTGGAAATCCCCCCCTTTTCAAGCCCCTGAAACCGCCTCTGCCATGCAATTTTGTATGATATTTCATTAACATCATCTAATTTGCACTTGTTGCAATCACGGTAAGCCGATGTAACTCCTTCATACTTGATGCAGTTAGGAAGAAACCGTGAAGATCGCATTTCCGTAATTTCGCCAAATGTCGCCTCCGAACCCACCCAAAACTGTGCCCTGGAACCGCCTCTGTTCAAGTTAAGAACTCAAAATTTTGACTCCAAATGCGGAGTTCAATTCTATGAAAAATCCCAAAATTGAATGGGACTGCTCCCAGCCGTTCTGGAGATATCTGCGAAAAACATGAGGGGGGAGGGGGGGGGGGGGGAATCCGCCCCCCCCCCTGTTACAAATAGGGTTAAAGGGAATAGGTCACATTGAAAAATGTCTTAAGAATTGGCTATACGGGGTATATTGAGCCGAAAATCACGAATATGACATTTGTTTGGACGATAGATGGATATCCGTTGAGAAATGGACATGTTTCTCTTTTCCCCTTCATGGCCATAAAAAACTTCAGGACAATGTATGACGTCATGTATATGGTAGCTTGGATATGGAAGCAATTGCATACAATAACGGCGTACTTGTAACCAAAATATGACGCGTTACCAGAGACGATATACTTACCAGAAAATCGTCGCGTTCAACTCAGGGTCGCCCCGTTTCTATATTGGGATTTGCACCTTCTTACAATACAATTTCTCAAGCTCGGAATTCTGGCTTCTGATCCCGGCAATGCATCCAGTCACTGAACCAACTCGGTGATAATAACAAACCGTGGTAATAACAACCTATATTACTTCTGTACTATTTCAAAGTTACTAATGACCACGGCCAAAGTCTGTATAAATACCACGGCTAGTCTGCGGCAGAATCTGCGTATGACGCAATTCTGACGTCAGCGGGTATGACGTCATACCTCTGGCGAGCGTTCATTCCCCGATCGTGGCCCGGCACAGCGGGAATGAAATCGGGCCCACTGGTCCTGTGTCAAAATTACTTAACGTAGAGAGGTAATTCTTTCACCACAAACCATTTTTAGATCTGCTCTACAAATCTGCTATCTCAGTCCAAAACCCCATGTTAAAGGTGATCTATTCCCTTTAATATCCGCTCAGCCGCCCGGACGGCGCGGCGGCCCCTTGTCCGAGACTGTACTTGGTGCCAGGCGGAGCGGGGCGGAGCCGTAACGCCAGCTGCTATCGTACGATTTCTCGTGAAATAGGAAGAGAAACTTACTTCTTTCTCCACATATATCCACCAGTTGTCCAAACCAAAGTCATATTCATAGTTTTGAGCTCAAGATGCACCGTATGGTTGAACTTCAAGACAACTTTCAAGGTGACCTATTCCCTTTAAGAACTGATCCAAAACAAACTCGTTCAAAACGTTGCCTAGATTTTCGTTACCAGAAATGTATCATTTTTGGCCGATTTCATTTTTTTTTGGGGGGGGGAGAGGACATGTTATTCCTACCCCTTGATCCGCCCTGATGTTATCAATGCAATGACCTTCTGGCTCAAGCTTTGTTTGAACTGGTTCTATGTTTCAATTCGAACAATTAAGGGTACGATCGGCAACACGACGAATTCGCTCTCCGACGAATTCGCTGTCTCGTGCGTTCTGTAACAACAAAATTATCCGCCGGTTTTGTCACTGCTGTGCCGTGTCATGGTTTGTGTAGTTTAAGGTCTTGGCTTGTGTGGTTATTTTACTTGTTTTCAGAAATCACGGTACTTTAAACTTTGTCAGTACTCAGCAACACTGCAGTCAATAAAGCAATACTGCAGATAACATTATGGCACACTGCAAAAGAAATTAGCCCTCCCGACGACTGGTTTGGAAATTCGTGCTCCGACAGAGCGAATTCGTCGGGCGAATTCGCTCGTTTGCAGATTCGTCGTGTTGCCGAACACAGCGGGGCTGTTGGTGTTGCAATCCCGGACCAGTATCTCGGCAACCACGAGTCGTACAGACATGGGACCAAAATGTGTAGAGAAATGATCGGCCCGGAGTAAGCACTATGTCGATCAAATAAATCTCGAATCGATAAAAAATTATACAGCTGTAAAGCACAATGAAATCCGTCCAATGTCCACCCAACATGTATTGATATTTACAAGCATGAAGCTTATAATGACAGGTTTAATAAAAACGCGTCCGACCCCTCCATTCATATGTATTTGTATTTGTATTTGACAATTAAAACACTCCAATATTACACTGGCTATTCCGAGTGTCGAGTCATAATTAGTAAGTGAAGAATGTTAAAAACGACACTCAGCACATTGCACACAATAAGATCATAGAAAATAAATCGAGACAAATACCCACACTCACAAACACACATGCACACGTACGCACACACAACACACAGCATACACAACAAGCATATCGCACACACAAGCATACATAAGTCTGTCACTCACTGATATATATATATATATATATATATATATATATATATATATATATATATATATATATATATATATATATATATATATATATATATATATATATATATATATATATATATATATATATATATATATATATATATATACATTCGAAAAGACAAACTAACTCACATCATACTACTAAAAGGTCATGTACCGCACGTTTAAAAGCTCTCAGTGGCAGAAGACGGACCTCTGGCGGCAGCCTGTTGTACTGCTGTGCAACGCTAAAAAGGAGGCGCCGCTTCCCGGCCTCTGTCCTCGCGCGCGGGAGCGCCAGATCAGCGTCCTGACGTGTTGACCGAGAACGGAGAGTAGTTAACCTTGAGCTGAGAGGAGAGGTTGTATCTCCTCTCAGCTCAAGGTTAACTCTACTCTTGCCGGGCGAGGGGTGGCGAGGTGATACTCCTCGCCACCCCTCGCCCGGCCCGGCGTTCCAGCATGGCGGCCGGCCGCGACCGCTCTCAGGCACCCTTGTCCCTTCCAGTTGTTATAGAGTTCAGTGGCCGGCCGGCGCCGGAGCCACGTGTGCAACGTGACGTCAGGCGATCGGCCGGCCCGTCGCCATGGTGACCGGGAAGCGTCTGCGTAGAGCCAGCGCAGAGCCGGAGCCAGCATTCCCGTCATCTTACAACAAATGATCAAAACGAAATTGCTAATTATCATTATTCTTTGCTTTCAAAAGTGAATATGACTGAAAATATGAATGGACTAATCCATCTAGTTTTCATTTAAATAAGCTATTATTCCTGAAAACCATGTCGTTGCAAAATATGACCATTTCCCGAACCCCACACTTCCGGGATTCGAGCAAGATGGAGTCGCACTAAACGCCCCAATCCGCCACAGCCATCTGGCATCACCAGAGCTAGTTTAAGATGAAATTGTTATTTTTAAGTAAACTATGGTGTTATCGTTAAAATGGAATTTCAAGAAAAATGCATTAATTCATAAAGTTGTGATTGATACCAAAAACACTAGGAAAAGCCGTGTTCTTACGAGCTATAGACCCATTTACCCCAAACGCCCCAAACGCCCCAATCCCCCCAATCGCCCCAAACACCCCAATCGCCCCAAACGCAAAATCCTTCGTGAAAACGGCTAATGAATAACTAGAATTATGACTCGAATTCGTAGTTTGTTTTCTGTGATGGACTCCCTACCTACACGTCGTCCGTCTCGCGAAAGAATTTCGCCACAAACTCGCGCTTTTGGTATGTTGGTTCATCCGGATCCCGCTTGCGCCGGCCCTTGGCTTCCAGGTACTCCCAGACAAAGTTTCTTGAAAACGTTTCTTTTCTTTAAAAAAAAAAACAATGTACCCTGTCTTTTTAGGTGGCATGGTCAAACTTGAACTGTGGTGGTAAACAAACTTCGTTTTTCCGGATGGCCGGAGGCTCAATTTACACTGTTGACCTGAAGCCATTCTTATTAAAAACAAATGGCCTCAGGACCTGGCGCTTGAAATGTTTAGCGACGAAACAGCGCCTCGGAAATGCAGCAGCAAAGCCAAATAATATGCAAGTATTTTACACACTGCCCAAACATAACAATTTTCCAGTCCTGAGGCCATTCTTGATTATTGTCTTTCCATGCGCATCCAAATGCTTCCAAACAGGGTAAATTGAGTGTATCGATGACAGAATGGTTCTTTTGTTGCTTTTTGGTCACCGGGAGGGGACGGGAGATTACGAATGCCCGTAATTTCATAGTTTACAACTGGGTGGGCAAATTATCGCCACTGGGTGGGCATTTGCCCACCCAGTTACTTACTTACGGGAGGCCCTGGTCCGATCTGAGCGGGCGGTGGCACGCTGCACTGGCACCACACTCTCACAATGTGTACCCCGTCGAGCCGCGGCCTCGTGCCATCGAGCCGCGGCTCAGTGCCAAGCCAATCTGCCGGGCGCTGATCAGGGGAGGACTCAGCTCTCTCCGATCTGTCACGACTGCAGGCCGGGCCACTGATGGCCGACAGCGATATTAGCGATGTCACGGTTAGTGCGGTAAAGGCGTGGCTGCTTTACATATAATTTGTGGCGACTTAGGGTATACGATCGGCAACACGACGAATTCGCCGTAATCACGACGAATTCGTCGGTGATTCCTCGGACGCCGAATATTCGCGCAGTTTGTGTTCGGCAACACGACGAATCTGCAAACGAGCGAATTCGCCCGACGAATTCGCTCTGTCGGAGCGCGAATTTCCAAACCAGTCGTCGGGAGGGCTAATTTCTTTTGCAGTGTGCCATAACGTCATCTGCAGTATTGCTGTATTGACTGCAGTGTTGCTGACTACTGACAAAGTTCAAAGTACCGTGATTTCTGAAAACAAGTAAAATAACCACACAAGCCAAAACCCTAAACTACACAAAAAAATGACACGGCGCAGCAGTGACAAAACCGGCGGATAATTTTGTTGTTACAGAACGCACGAGACAGCGAATTCGTCGGAGAGCGAATTCGTTAGATTCGTCGGAGAGCGAATTCGTCGTGTTGCCGATCGTACCCTTAGTTGCTCGAATTGAAACATAGAACCAGTTCAAACAAAGCTTGAGCCAGAAGGTCATTGCATTGATAACATCAGGGCGGATCAAGGGGTAGGAATAACATGTCCTCTCCCCCCAAAAAAAAATGCAATCGGCCAAAAATGATACATTTCTGGTAACGAAAATCTAGGCAACGTTTTGAACGAGTTTGTTTTGGATCAGTTCTTAAAGGGAATAGGTTACCTTGAAAGTTGTCTTGAAGTTCAACCATACGGTGCATCTTGAGCTCAAAACTATGAATATGACTTTGGTTTGGACAACTGATGGATATATGTGGAGAAAGAAGTAAGTTTCTCTTTCTATTTCACGAGAAATCATACGATAGCAGCTGGCGTTCAACGATATACGATAGCGAGGCGTCGTGACCAGAGACTACGTGCCAAAGGTGTACCTGCCTCCGGCGGCGAGCCGGCGGCGGCGAGCGGCGAGCGAAATGTCCTGATCGTGGCACGGAACAGAGGATATGAAATCGGGCCCACTAGTCCTGTGTCGAAATTACTTAAAGGGATTATACGGGTTTCCGTCCTGAAAGTAAATGCACTCTTTTGCAGTTGTATGAGCTTTAAACACGTTTAAGACATATAACAGGGACCTCAATGCTCATTTAGTCCATTATTTCAGCAATTATCAGCGTTGAAACTTGGGCGTTTTTCGAGACTAGTATCAGATAACGAGTACTTGATCGGCACTACTGTCCACCACTTTTATCTTAAGATCAATTTTAGAGTTTTGAATTATCTGCAAGTCCTACACTGGATCACAAAATTATTATGCAATTCAAAACTGTAGCCTATTTCAAAAAGCAAAAAAGTTTTTAATTACAAAGAATTTCTTTGTAACTACAAATAATGTTTACACATGTTTGTAGTTTGGATTTCACAAAACCCCAGGGCAGTAAATATCAATTTACTATTTACAAACTACTTTACAAAGATATTGTTTGTAAAAATGTTTGCAATTGCACATGTTCTATTTCTCAAAGGTTGACGGAAGTGAGGAAATGTTTGCAATTACAAACTTGTAATTCCAGTGGGTCAGGGGTTCTGAATTTCAGAAACTGCATTGACAGTTGACATTGTTTGACTGTTCAGGTTATTTTCTTGGTGAGGTTGTTACGTTGCCGAGGTTGTTAGGGTAATGGTTTAGTTATGCATAGGTATAGCTGCCCAAAAAAAAACTATTTCCCGAGAGATTCGAACAGGGATCAGTTTTGAGATCCCAGTGCACCTTACCGATTGCGCTGAGTAACGGTGGGGCTGGCGTCACCGTCCGGGGCTGGCGTTGATTGCCCGGCCGCGAGGGTGACGCCAGCCCCACCGTTACCTTGCGCTGTGAGGGGCGCCTCCGCGCGGAGAACCCGCATGGCGATAGAATTGCAGCGGTCAACGATGTCTTGTGCAATGTGCAGTGAACCTTCGCCCTTTACGACGTAGGAAATTCAACGATCTTTCTTTTAAGAGTAGTTCTGTTGTTATGCTCCGCCACCTGGTGAATGCTCAAATTCTGTTTACTCTAACTGCTTACCAAGATGTATTTTTACGATCAGAGTTTGCATTCCGATGAAATGTTAATTAAAATATTATTCTCCCTATAACTAATTTTATATTGAATACAAAAATAAACCACAATGTAAATATTTGTTAAATTAATTTGTTAACAATACAATTATTTGTCATTAGCATCAAGTTTAATACAAACGTTCTTGATTGTAAAGTTTTCTGCTGACTAAAATTCCTGTTTACAATTTTCTTTACAATCGGCAATTCAGAGGTGGCGAATGTTTGTGAAATAGCTTTGTGTGAGGTTTGCAATATTTTCTTGCGTTTGTAATCGCAAACATTTGTAATTACTAACTTCTTTGTGAAATAGGCCTCAGAAGGGACTTTGTATTACTACACACTGTTCGTTGAGGTTTTGTGTTTTTGTGGTTTACTCATCTCTGGCCTTTAGCGTTGAGAATTTGGTGGTGGCGTATTCATTTTTTGGCATGAAAATTCATGAAAAATATAGAATTTTATGGGAAAACTAGGTAACTGCTGCTGTCGTTGGAACAAAATAAGTTGATTTTCTTTCAAATATTGCTTATTTTACCGGAAATATGCCATAAGTAAGGTTTTTTATTAGCATAAAAGAGATGACTGGCTCTGCCTCTGCCGGTCCTGCAGAAAATACGCGGTGGCATCACCGCGAACTTTGGAATGTCCTTACGTGCAGAAGAGGTCATTTCCAGAAAAATGTGGCTACCGTGGGACTTCTACCACCTTTATAAGTACGTTTTACTATGTAACTCAATTATTCTGGGAAAAACCCGTATGGGAAAAACCCGAATAACCTCCCTTTAACGTAGGGAGGTAATTCTTCCACCACAACCCATTTTTAGATCTGCTCTACAAATTTGCTATATCAGTCCAAAACTCCATGTTAAAGGTGAACTATTCCCATTAAAGGAAATAGTTCACCTTCGGAAAATTTATCAGAACAGGATTTTATTATATTTTGTAATACAGTTTCTTTTATTCTTTTAAAAAATGGTCCTACATCGCGCCAATTCAGGACAGAAGGTAGTAAATTATTAAGTTTATGGTGTGCGTTATTGGTCTGCGCATGCTTCATGCAGTGGCCAATAACGCCACCATGCATGCACTTTCAGATGGTACGGTATATCATATATGCGCCGCATTTTTCGCCAAAAAGTCAAATATCTTCGGCTGGAGAGTCTTTTCAGACAAGAACAGTTGCAGATAGGGATTTCTCAACACGGGCTACAAAACTGCTATCAGTTAAAAAAAACATGTTGAAGGTGAACTATTTCCTTTAAAGGGAATAGTTCACCTTTAACATGGAGTTTTGGACTGAGATAGCAGATTTGTAGGGCAGATCTAAAAATGGGGTGTGGTAAAAGAATTACCTCCCTACGTTAAGTAATTTCGACACAGGACTAGTGGGCCCGGTTTCATATCCGCTGTTCCGGGCCACGATCAGTTCCTTTCGCTCGCCGCTCGCCGCCGCCGGCTCGCCGCCGGAGGCAGGCACACTCTCTGGCACGTAGTCTCTGGTCACGACGCCTCGTTAATATCCGCTCAGCCGCCCGGACGGCGCGATGGCCCCTTGTCAGAGACTGTACTTGGCGTCAGGCGGAGCGGGGCGGAGCCGTAACGCCAGCTGCTATCGTACGATTTTTCGTGAAATAGAAAGGAAACTTACTTTTTCTCCACATATATCCATCAGTTGTCCAAACCAAAGTCATATTCATAGTTTTGAGCTCAAGATGCACCGTATGGTTGAACTTGAAGACAACTTTCAAGGTGACCTATTCCCTTTAATGTACAAGTAAGCGACACCTGAGGATTTTATTTTGTGCTAAGATTTAGTCATACATTCTGGAATTCGATCCCAATCCAACTTTTTTCCCGTGTTGAATCTCTCAACGCATAGCATCATGCAAACGTGCCTAAACCCGTAATGACGACATGTGACCTGTGATCGTTACGTCACTATGATGCCACGGGGTTAATGAGATACACATATTCATCAAGAGGAGGTGATCGGTGCCGCTGATTTGATACTAGACCCATGAGTATGCATCGCATTATAAAATCAGTCACTGTGTTAAATGACCGACCATTTGCATTGTCTGCTTAGGCTATAACCGACCAATGCGATCAGAAACAATATTGTTCATATACATCTGCTTAAATATGCTTAAATAAATATATGCTTATATAACATATACAAATATATAATAATCTCTATCTTATTAATTATAACATGTCCGTCCGTCAGGGCCTCGGATAACATGTTAACTGGGGGCATTGCCCCCCCCCCCCCCCGTGGAGAGAATTGCCCCCTCAGTGGAACCAATTTGCCCCCCCCCCCCCCGCCAGTGAAACTGAGTTAATTCGACACGAGCGGGCACTAGGAAACTATATATTATGCATCACTGGCCTTAACAAATCCTTCAGTCAACCGACGCTTTTTTACTGACGCATGGCCTCGGAGAGCATGTTAATGGGGGGGGGGGGGGGGAGAGAATACCCCCGCAGTGACTGCTGGCTCTCTCCCCCGTAGGTAACATACGATTGTACCGTCTGTAAAGTAGATACAAGCGTCACTGAAGCATGCTTTCAACCTAAAACCCATGCAACCCCGCGTACAGCTACCTAGCATAGCTTTGAGATCTTGACGACGGATACCCGCCCCTCGTCGCTTCGGTCCGAAATTGGCGTGGACCACAGGTGTCGATGTGTATACGTTTGGCGTGGCCCTCGGCCTCAATATTTTGAGTTTGGTCCCCCAAAGATGCTTTTGGCTCCCTCAATGTTTTCTGGCTAATGGCGGATCCAAGAGGGCCAAGGGCCAAAGCCCCAAACCACCAGAAATCAGCAAAAAGTGACGTATTTTCTAATTAAAAAGCCAAGAAACCTTTACGAAATAAAGTTTATTAAATCACCCATTCATCCATAAAGAAGCAAACTCCGATGAGTTTGTTTTATTGTTTGATATTTGTTTGTGGATTTCACCCTCCAAAACAAGTTTTTTGCCGTCCTGGGTTCTCCCTTGTGTCTGGCCTTAGATCAGGCATTTGACACATATACCATGGTTTCAGCCACGGTGATCCGTGGAAAACCAAGCTGCTGATGAATTCGTTGGTTCTAGGAACATAGACTACCCAAAACCACCTGCATCACATCACACGACGAAACCGGGGGAATATCGGCGAAGCAATGTTTCTCTCATTCGTAAAGTTTTAGCTGTTTGTCTCCTCTGGGGTGGCCTTCCTCCCCCCCCCCCCCCAAAGGCTCCCTCGGCCCCCACAGCCATATTTCGATTGAATAACCGACTTCACCGCATATCCGACGAATAAATGTAGGGCTGTGTGCCAGCATTTGGCCGACACGACCGATGATGAATGGGTCTCTCGAAAACATGCAGACGTTGAGCCGATATCAGCCCGATGCTTAGTAGGACGTTTCATGTATTTCGTTTCGAAAGCAATATGCCACGTTTACGTGGTATGAGCATCATTCGAAAGTTTTAAAAAAACGTTCAAAATAATAACAATTATTTCAGTTATTAACGTCTAACCGTAATATGTGAGATGAGTTGTACAGTAATCAGCAATCAACAGCAACAACCAGGTAACAACTATTCTTAGTTTTGGCGCCTCGTTTTCCATTCCAAGGGATACCCATTGCATGGGTTGAATCTGCACTGATTAATACGATAATTTGATGAGGACTTACTAATTGCAGGGCAGCTATTTTATTAATGAAATCGTTTTTGAGTCTAAAATTAAACATCTCACAAAATGATTAACTAATGTTTGTGTTACATTGTGTAAGGGATATGATGGCTCTAATTGAGCCCTTGACCTTTTGGCGCATCCAGAACGTCCAAAAACGTCGTTTTGAAGAACTGTCTCAAAACTCGTCTGACTTTGTGTGCTTTTGCAAACAAAGTCGTGTCGTGCCAAGCCGAGGGTGTGGCGTTTTAGGGGAGGTTGGGTTGGGACTCCCCTTATTTATTTATTTTCGAGAATTGGCGGTGCGCAGCACCACCGTTTTTGGCACCGCTGTTTCTGCATGAATTGCGCACCTTAAAGGAAATAGTTCACCTTGGAAATGTTTTACCCAACATGATTTGATTATATTTTTAATACAATTTATTTTTATATTGTCAAAAATGGCCTTATATCGCGCCGATTCAGGACAGAAGGCCGTTAATTTGTATTGTTTATCAAAACTATATGCATACTCTCAGAGTCAGAGTCCTGACGTAACGCGAATGTAAAAAATAGTTCAGCCAATCAGATTCGAAAGTAGTCGCGTAAAGATAGACTCGCATTGGAGATGTGCCAACCGGCGGCCGGCGGTTCGCTTGCTAGCACTAGCTGCAAGCTGATTGACTGATGGTATAGTCTCTGCCCGGGCTAGAACCAGTACAACATTATTTCGCCAGCACCGTATTCCTTCGCCAAAAACTCAAATATATTCGGCTGGAGAGTCTTTTCAGTCAAGAAACTTGCAGATAGGGGTTTCCCAACACGGGCTACAAAACTGCTATCTCAGTTTAAAACTAATGTTGAAGGTGAACTATTTCCTTTAAGTAAACATTTTGGCTAGGGTCATCTCAGGTGAGGTCACCAGGGCCACGACAATTTCGACATGAATTTAGACGAGCTATCTAACGGTATTTGTGGATTTTACCTAGTCCCCATTGGAGCCGAGTTCGGGGGTGGGGGCGTCAGATGCCTCCTCTAGCACGACTAAGCTGGCGCCGAGCACCGGCAGGGCGCGGGTTAAGAACTGCTTTAAAACAAATTCTCCCTTGTATAAACTGCTTAGATCTTCCTTCAGGAAATGTGTTAATGTTCGACCGATTTAGTTGTATTGGTAAAGCTATGGCGCCGGTAGACCCCTTCGCTCCGTTCCTGTTCGGTCCCCCAAATCGTTTTCAAAAATCGACATCACAAGTGTGGACCTTCGATGATGGGCGTGTTTAAATTGATAATTTGTATTTAGCTTCATTAAATTGTATTGTTCTACTAATTTATTTTTGTTTTACACTTATGTTTGTCATTATCACACTTAAAATGTATCAGTACCTATTAATAGGTACGCTTAACGAGGGACGTAGACAGGGGCACGGCCATAGCCCCCCTCCCCTGATAAAACCAATTTACACTAGAAAAAATGAGATTTTGTTGACTACCTGACCCCCTCCCCACCCCCCCCCCCCCTCCTGGTCAACAACATTTGGTTGAGAAGCGAAATATGATTCTACCACTGACATGCCCCCCACCCCCCCCCCCCCCCTCCCTGCGAAAAATCCTGGCTATGTGCCTGCGCTTAACCATAGCCTTAGCAGCATGTTTTTCGAATTGCCCACCCCCTCCGTGAGAATTCTTTAGCCGAGGCCCTGCCGTCCGTACGTTGTGCGTATGTGCAAATCAAATAACGTAACGGTCATACACAAATCGGCTAATAGCTCGACAACCGTTGCAGCAAAACAAAATGAAAATGCGGGAAATTTAGCACGCAGGTCCGGTAGCAGAGGCGCACCATCGCATTAAAATTTCAACAAGATCCGACATACGTGTCGGCTGCTGTGTCGGCGACAACTGTGTCACTGGTTTAACATAGGAAACGGCAAAATTCATAAATCAACTAAAACGGCCAAACGCGCGTCGATCCCGGGCTGATAACTCCCAAACCGAGGGCACAGCGACATGCGACAAACACGATTCGACAGAGAGTACATTCGCCCGGCGTGGCACATGTCGTTCAGAGCAAAACTTAGTTCAAGTCGAAAGTGATGACAACTTACATACAAAATCGGCATTTTCAGTATTTAAATCGGTACTCGGAAACTGTTGAACATAGAATGCTGAGACTTCACCACTTTGCAGGCGAAGGTACCCTCTTTAAATTATATCCTTAACACAAAGCTGTTTGAGTAATATTTAGGCAGGTTGCCAGGCGTTGCAATATTTTTGCAATATTTTTTTACCATGCTATTCTTCCAAATACCGTAAAGGATAACACGAAGACGAGTTTTAACAAAACAAAATATAGACCCCGATAGCGCCGTCTTTACTGACCAATATCCACCCAAAATATTTCGCTTCTAGCCAATAGATAACTTATGATGAAGACAAACGTGAATAATTCCTGACGGTAAGACGCGGCATCGCCGGGCGGCGGCGGCGGCTGCGGCGGCCCGGGTTAGTTTGCCGGCTCCCGGCAGAGGCGCTGGCTGAGACTTTAGACACGCACGCGGCTGGTGACCTTGGCCGGCGAGTGTGATGGTTTTCCACGGCCGACAGCGGGCGCCTTTCATAACATATAAATCGGACCGGGAAATTAGCAGCGACTGAATTGGCTGGCTATATATATATATATATATATATATATATATATATATATATATATATATATATATATATATATATATATATATATATATATATATATATATATATATATATATATATATAATATATATATATATATATATATTATATATATATATATATATATATATATATATATATATATATATATATATATATATATATATATATATATATATATATATTATATATATATATATATATATATATATATATATATATATATATATATATATATATATATATATATATATATATTATATATATATATATATATATATATATATATATATATATATATATATATATATATATATATATATATATATATATATATATATATATATATCTATCTATCTATCTATCTATCTATCTATCTATCTATCTATCTATCTATCTATCTATCTATCTATCTATCTATCTATCTATCTATCTATCTATCTATCTATCTATCTATCTATCTATCTATCTATCTATCTATCTATCTATCTATCTATCTATCTATCTATCTATCTATCTATCTATCTATCTATCTATCTATCTATCTATCTATCTATCTATCTATCTATCTATCTATCTATCTATCTATCTATCTATCTATCTATCTATCTATCTATCTATCTATCTATCTATCTATCTATCTATCTATCTATCTATCTATCTATCTATCTATCTATCTATCTATCTATCTATCTATCTATCTATCTATCTATCTATCTATCTATCTATCTATCTATCTATCTATCTATCTATCTATCTATCTATCTATCTATCTATCTATCTATCTATCTATCTATCTATCTATCTATCTATCTATCTATCTATCTATCTATCTATCTATCTATCTATCTATCTATCTATCTATCTATCTATCTATCTATCTATCTATCTATCTATCTATCTATCTATCTATCTATCTATCTATCTATCTATCTATCTATCTATCTATCTATCTATCTATCTATCTATCTATCTATCTATCTATCTATCTATCTATCTATCTATCTATCTATCTATCTATCTATCTATCTATCTATCTATCTATCTATCTATCTATCTATCTATCTATCTATCTATCTATCTATCTATCTATCTATCTATCTATCTATCTATCTATCTATCTATCTATCTATCTATCTATCTATCTATCTATCTATCTATCTATCTATCTATCTATCTATCTATCTATCTATCTATCTATCTATCTATCTATCTATCTATCTATCTATCTATCTATCTATCTATCTATCTATCTATCTATCTATCTATCTATCTATCTATCTATCTATCTATCTATCTATCTATCTATCTATCTATCTATCTATCTATCTATCTATCTATCTATCTATCTATCTATCTATCTATCTATCTATCTATCTATCTATCTATCTATCTATCTATCTATCTATCTATCTATCTATCTATCTATCTATCTATCTATCTATCTATCTATCTATCTATCTATCTATCTATCTATCTATCTATCTATCTATCTATCTATCTATCTATCTATCTATCTATCTATCTATCTATCTATCTATCTATCTATCTATCTATCTATCTATCTATCTATCTATCTA
>JAXIVJ010013335.1:0-37507 GCA_036785665.1 Chirona hameri | reverse complement strand
AATATTTCGTGGCCTAAATCTCCGACGAGGCGCTATCCATGCTTCGTAGCCATTTTTCTGGTTGGGGGGGGGCGGCGCCTCGAAAGGGCCCCTTCCGTGCGTGAAAGGCCCCACCCAAAAAAACGCATGAAAAGGCACGTTACAAGACTGGAAAATGCAGTATGGCAGGTATGGCATGGGCCATACCAACGTTTAGGAGCTGGAGTTAGCAAACTGCCACATCAACTTTGGAACCAGCGACACGAATTTGGAATCAGCTATACTAACTTGGAAATATTTTTTTAAGCTCAAGACCTGGAACACTTAAACAAATTGCGCCGCGGAACGGCGCGAAAATTTTGAGTATTATGCCTTGGGTTGCTTTCTCATCAATGCGTCGCATTGCGTATGGTGCGGACCTCTAAAATTGCTATATTGTGCGTTTAAAAGTGCGAGGAAAAGGTGCTAAAATGAACTATTTTGCCCAATAATATAGGAAAGTAGAAACATAACACATAAATGCGCCGAGAAACTGACCGATATTTATCCTAACCCGCAAATATAATTGAATTTGTAGTTAAATTGCGCCGCGGAGCGGCGCGAAAATTTTGAGTTTGATCCCGGTACAACTGTATTCTTACTGTTGAATCGCCCAAGGTCCCTTCAGATCAACTAGGGGCCCCTCTGACCTTGTCTACGCCCTTCCGACCTGTTCAGGGACTCATCTGGGATCCGTCGAAGCGAAAAAACATGATGTGGAGTGGGTGATATATACTATATATATATATATATATATATATATATATATATAATATATATATATACTATATATATATATATATATATATATATATATATATATATAATATATATATATATATATATATCTTACTCTACAGGAAAAAAAATAAAATCGGATCTTTCGGGTATATTGTAGCACCCTGACGAAGGGTGTTTACAATATACGCGAAAGCTTCCTTTTAATATTTTTATTGTGGAGTAAGTCCTCTTTGTATTTAATCTTCATCTGCGATCTCTACGTGCTTTGACCCTTCCGGTCTCACCAGAGACTGCTCTGACCTTCCAAGAAGCCCCTATTGTGTGTCAAGGGGCCCATTCGTCCTGTTCAGAGGTCCTTCCGACCTGGCCAGGGACTGCACTGAGCTGCTTTTGTCGCCCTATCGACATGTTCGGGGGTAGGGGCGGCGGATTGCGGGGCGCAGGGTACCCAAAATCCCCCCCCCCCTCAAATGCAAATCCTGGGGAGGGGAAGGGTCATGTTGCCCCAGATTGAGCAGGCTAAAATCTGGGGGGGGGGGGGGCAAAACTACCCTTTGCCCCCAGATTTTCGACTGGGGGGAATTTTGGGTACCCTGCCCCCGCAATCCGCCGCCCCTGCTCAGGGGCCCCTCCGACCTGCCCAGGGGCCCTCTCCAGTCTGGCTAGGAACTCATCCGGCATGTTCTAAGGGGCCTTCCGACCGACCCAGGGACACCCTTTCGGTCTAGCCAGGGGCCCCTCTGACTTGCCCAGGAGCCCCTCCGATCGGCCCAGCGACTCTTCTGGTCGGCCTGCGCTGGCTGCTCTTGTCGCCCTTGCCGACATGCTCAAGTGGCCCTCCGACCTGCCCTGGAGCCCCTCCGTGCTGGCCATGGACCTCTTCGGCATGTTCAGGGGCCCTGTCTTACCCGCCCAGGGGTCCTTTCGGTGTGATCAGGGGCCCCTCCCGATCTGCGCAGGGGCCCTTTCTAACTTTCCAGGGGCCGTCTTGGTCTCTCCAGGGGCCCTTTAACCTTCTAAGGGGCCCTTCCGACCTAGCAAGGGACTGCGATGGCTGCTTTGTTCGCCTTGCGACATGATCCCGAAGGCCCTCCGACCTGCCCCTTGGGGCCCCTCCGTGCTGGCTAGGGCCTCATTCGGCATGTTCAGGGGCCCTTCTGACCCACCTAGGGGCCCTTTCGGTCTGGTCAGGGCCCCTCTGACCTGCACAGGGGCCCTCTTAACTTCCCAGGGGCCCTCCTGGTCTGTACAGGGGCCCTCCAACCTGCTCAGGGGCCCTTATGACCTGGCAAAGGACTGCGCTGGCCGCTTTGTCGCCCTGTCGACATGCTCAGGGGCCTCTCAACCTGCCCAGGGGCCCCTCTGTGCTGGCTAGGGGCCCATTCGACGTGTCCAGGGGCCCTATTCGACGTGCTCAGGGGGCCCTCTGACCCGCTCAGGGGCCCTTTCGGTCTTGCCAGGGGGCCCCTCTGACATGCAAAGGACTCTTTTGAACGTCCAACGGACCTCTCTGGTCTTTCAGAGAAGGCCCTGGTGGCCCTAAAGGGCCTTCTGAAGTCCGCTAAACTCGCTAAAGACCACGCTTCGTGTAGTAAAGAGTCCTATGATACCGCGCTTCGCGCGGTTCTCGTCGGCACTTTTTCGGGCGCGTCTGCGCGCGCCAAAAAGGGCCCTCCTGGCCTCTATGGGGGAGGGGGGGGGGGGGGGGGGGGCGCCGCCCTCCCCTTGGCTACGTGCCTGGCTCTGGTAAACCTAAAGCTGGTTTGAAATTTGAAGCGGTACGGGAGCACACATGCGCATTGACTGTGTCCCAATAATAAGTAACACATTCAATAGTTTTACCGTGGTTATACCATAGTATTCATAGTTTAATAGAGAATGTGCAGCTGAGAAAGAGATGCAAAATGTAAACGGCGCTTCTTGGGACAAACTACATAAAAAATAGCATGTATTAAAGTGAACATATTCACATTTTGGTTTATGGTATCTGCATTTTTCTGTGACTGGTTTCAAATTGACCGTGCCTCATTTAGAAGTGAAATAACAACTTTGTTTCTATTTCAGAAATTAAATTATGGGAAATAAAAAATATGTACTGACATGGTGACGCTCAGTATGATCCATCACTATCTCTGGTTTTAATGTTATTTGGTAAACAAGTCATAGGGCCAGAAATGAAGTAAGTGCTCCCAAGAAGCGTGACAACGTCCCGATTGGTCAATGAAACAAATTGCATACACTAAATACGTCACCGTCCTGGCCAAGTTAATCCGCGGAAGGCATCACGGTTTTCTGAAACGTTATTGATTGATTATGGAGAAACGTTTTAGATAACTGTTGCATGTGAGCATTGTAATATATTAAATACCTGTTTGTTGAAAGTTGATGGGAAAAATATATAATTTATTTTCAAAAAAATAAGTCGTGAACACTAAATAGTTCACCGTCCGGCGCCTGACTGCCGATTTCATTTTTTTTTGCAAATGCATGTTGACTGTTCATAAAAGTTTGGTACATATTCGCAAAAGATAGAGTGCATGAAAATTATATGCCTTCATGATAAATAAAAATGCGTAGGCAGGCTAATTTTCGCTCGGACAGTGAATTTGTTACCAAGTACTCGTGAGTACCGACCGTTATGAGCGTGGAACGCTTATCAACTTTAACTTCAAATATCTTTCAGTAGGAATGTTTATATGCCAAATATGACCAATTTACAATATATTTTGGTCTGGTCTGTCGATTTCAAGTGACAACTCCATTTTTGCGGGAGAAGGCGAATATTTCGCTTTAAATTGTTCATGCTCTCCTTTCTCGAATCCACCAAAAGAGAGTGGAATTTACACAATTGTAATTACAAAATTGTGATTAAAAAATTATTATAACGTAATCGAACCTGACCTAAACATTACAGCAATTACGGCCACAGAGACCCACGTTTAGAACGCTCCATTCGCATTCGCTTGCTGCGCTGCGACCCTACCGGTGGGGCTGTCGCCACCCCCGGACCCCCAGACCATCTCGTAGATAAAACAATTTAGGCGTAAATAGGTTGTCCGATGTATTTACACGGCCCCGCCCCTTGCAATTGTCAAAAATACGGAGAAAGAACATTCCAACAGCACGTACGAACGCTGCAAAAAATAAACGTTCAAACGAAAGAAGAAAAAAAACGTTCCAACGGATCCACGTACGAATGCTTCCAACCAAATGCGGCCCCACCGGCCCCACCCCTTGCATTGTCAAATTTTACGGAGAAAAGCCGTTCCAACAACACGTACGAAGGATGGAAAAAAAACGTTCTAACGAAACCGTTCCAACGGATAAAAAAAAATATACTGAGAAAAACGTTCCAACAACACGTACAAACGCTGACAAAAAAAAACTTTCTAACGAAGCTGTTCCAACGGATCCAAATCTGTATTTTTCACAAAGCGCTTGTAACATGTTATATGGTTCATCCTGGCTTTGAAATAGGGATGCGTGAAACGTCACATCAAATTTGAAGTGGAACATAAACAAGTGTTTCATAAACTGGATAAAATCGGATGAAACTTTAGCTTCGCATAGATATACACAACCGTTTTATCTAACGAAAGGAAATGTTTTCTTGCCTTGCCGATCATTAAATAATTTATTTGTATATAAAGATCCGCCAGGGTTTCAATCGACCCTGCTTCTACCTCACGATTTACAAGTCTGCTAAATTATGGTCTATTGAAGTATACGCTTTTGTATATCAAATATAAACGTTTGGCATATTGCTTCATCCAAATTAGCATGTGTTTTCGTGAACGGATACTATTTACTTTCAAATCCATGCAAGATGAGACCTTGAAACACAGGCGGCAAGAGCGCCCCTCAGGCGGCCAAAGAATCCCCTTAGGCGGACAGAGCGCCCCCTCTCAGGCGACCAGAGCGCCCCCACTCAGGCGGCCAGAGCACCCCCTCTCAAGAGGCCAGAGCACCTCCTTTCAGGCGGCCAGGGCGCCCCCTCTCAGGCGGCCAGAGCGCCCCCACTCAAACGGCCAGAGCACCTCCTTTCAGGCGGCCAGGGCGCCCCCTCTCAGGCGGCCAGAGCACCCCCTCTCAAGCGGCCAGAGCACCTCCTTTCAGGCGGCCAGGGCGCCCCATCTCAGGCGGCCAGAGCACCCCCACTCAAGCGGCCAGAGCACCTCCTTTCAGGCGGCCAGGGCGCCCCCTCTCAGGCGGCCAGAGCGCCCCCTCTCAAGCGGCCAGAGCACCTCCTTTCAGGTGGCCAGAGCGCCCACTCTCAGGCGGCCAGAGCGCCCCTCTCTCAGGCGGCCAGAGCGCCTACTATCAGGCGGACAGGGCGCCCCCTCTCAGACGGCCAGAGCACCCCCACTCAAGCGGCCAGAGCACCTCCTTTCAGGCGGCCAGGGCGCCCCCTCTCAGACGGCCAGAGCACCTCCTTTCAGGCGGCCAGGGCGCCCCCTCTCAGACGGCCAGAGCGCCTACTATCAGGCGGCCAGAGCGCCTCCTTTCAGGCGGCCAGAGCGCCCCCTCTCAGGCGGCCAGAGCGCCTACTATCAGGCGGACAGGGCGCCCCCTCTCAGACGGCCAGAGCGCCTACTATCAGGCGGCCAGAGCGCCTCCTTTCAGGCGGCCAGAGCGCCCCTCTCAGGCGGCCAGAGCGCCCCCTTTCAGGCCAAAGGCCCCTGCCAAACACAAAGCGCCCCTCGGCTGAGTTTGGGGGGCCAACTGCCCCCCCCCCCCTTGCCCCTCCCTCTTCTGCCGCCACTGACACAGAGCTGACAGCGACCCGACCCGCCGCCCACGGCCGCAGTGACGGAGCCGGCAAAGAATCCGTAAAACATGGCCGCTTCTTGCGAGCGTCGGACGTCACTGTTGCCCAATATGCTGATCAGGCAGCGGTCCGAGGCGCGGAGCCGGGCAGCGCCGGCAAAAATGGGTGAAATGCGAGGTACCGGACCAGCCGGCTGGCGGGGCCGCGGTCACGGCTCTTGTAAGACCAACTGTCGCCGCTTTATTTGGTGAGGACACTGCTCGACAGCGTTCTGCCCCGGCGGTGACGGGTGCGGCCGAGGTGCCCAGAAATACAGCGATGCTCCAGCAGGGTTTGGGATTGTGGTTTGCTGCAATAATGGCTGACATGAATAAATCAAAGAAACATTAAAAACATCACAAAGCTGTAGAATCATGATCTAAATCAGTGAATGGCAGCTCAACAGTGGTAACAATGGTGACTTAACAGAACCAGACGGCCGGAAAAGGTGATCAGCGCAGCAGGACACGGTTTGTGCTGCACTTCGTTTTTCGTTTTACTGCACTTCGTTTTACTGCATTCTTTAAATTAGTACTCCGCTTTATTGGGTTATTTTCCGTTTGAAGAACGGACTTCAGAAGTAAACCGACTAGGCTATAAATGTATAAAACGCAACATGTTTTTAAATTATACATGATCCTGCTTAATCTTCGAAAGTACAAAAACAGCTCAAATTTGTAGGAGATGATCAACTGGTGAGCACTGAGGGCTGCCTCTGCTGGGGAGGGGGGGGTCGCTGTCTCGCCTGCTCCCGGTCCGCCCCGCTGTCTCGCCTGCTCCCGGTCCGCCCCGCTGTCTCGCCTGCTCCCGATCCGCCCCGCTGTCTCGCCTGCTCCCGGTCGGTCCCGCTGTCTCGCCTGCTCCCGGTCCGCCCCGCTGTCTCGCCTGCTCCCGGTCCGCCCTGCTGTCTCGCCTGCTCCCGGTCCGCCCCGCTGTCTCGCCTGCTCCCGATCCGCCCCGCTGTCTCGCCTGCTCCCGGTCCGCCCCGCTGTCTCGCCTGCTCCCGGTCCGCCCCGCTGTCTCGCCTGCTCCCGGTCCGCCCCGCTGTCTCGCCTGCTCCCGGTCCGCCCCGCTCTCTCGCCTGCTCCCGATCCGCCCCGCTGTCTCGCCTGCTCCCGGTCCGCCCCGCTGTCTCGCCTGCTGCCGATCCGCCCCGCTGTCTCGCCTGCTCCCGGTCCGCCCCGCTGTCTCGCCTGCTCCCGATCTGCCCCGCTGTCTCGCCTGCTGCCGATCCGCCCCGCTGTCTCGCCTGCTCCCGGTCCGCCCCGCTGTCTCGCCTGCTGCCGGTCCGCCCCGCTGTCTCGCCTGCTGCCGATCCGCCCCGCTGTCTCGCCTGCTCCCGGTCATCCCCGCTGTCTCGCCTGCTCCCGGTCCGCCCCGCTGTCTCGCCTGCTCCCGGTCAGCCCCGCTGTCTCGCCTGCTCCCGGTCCGCCCCGCTGTCTCGCCTGCTCCCGGTCCACCTTGCTGTCTCGCCTGCTCCCGGTCCGCCCCGCTGTCTCGCCTGCTCCAGATCCACCCCGCTGTCTCGCCTGCTCCCGGTCCGCCCGCTGTCTCGCCTGCTCCCGGTCCGCCCCGCTGTCTCGCCTGCTCCCGGTCCGCCCCGCTGTCTCGCCTGCTCCCGGTCCGCCCGCTGTCTCGCCTGCTCCCGGTCCGCCCCGCTGTCTCGCCTGCTCCCGGTCCGCCCCGCTGTCTCGTCTGCTGCCGATCCGCCCCGCTGTCTCGCCTGCTCCCGGTCCGCCCCGCTGTCTCGCCTGCTCCCGGTCCGCCCCGCTGTCTCGCCTGCTCCCGGTCCGCCCCGCTGTCTCGCCTGCTCCCGGTCCGCCCCGCTGTCTCGCCTGCTCCCGATCCGCCCCGCTGTCTCGCCTGCTCCCGGTCCGCCCCGCTGTCTCGCCTGCTCCCGATCCGCCCCGCTGTCTCGCCTGCTCCCGGTCCGCCCGCTGTCTCGCCTGCTCCCGGTCCGCCCCGCTGTCTCGCCTGCTCCCGGTCCGCCCCGCTGTCTCGCCTGCTCCCGGTCCGCCCCGCTGTCTCGCCTGCTCCCGGTCCGCCCCGCTGTCTCGCCTGCTCCCGATCCGCCCCGCTGTCTCGCCTGCTCCCGGTCCGCCCCGCTGTCTCGCCTGCTCCCGATCCACCCCGCTGTCTCGCCTGCTCCCGGTCCGCCCGCTGTCTCGCCTGCTCCCGGTCCGCCCCGCTGTCTCGCCTGCTCCCGGTCCGCCCCGCTGTCTCGCCTGCTCCCGGTCCGCCCCGCTGTCTCGCCTGCTCCCGGTCCGCCCCGCTGTCTCGCCTGCTCCCGGTCCGCCCCGCTGTCTCGCCTGCTCCCAGTCCGCCCCGCTGTCTCGCCTGCTCCCGGTCCGCCCCGCTGTCTCGCCTGCTCCCGGTCCGCTTCTCAGTACAGCTCTGATTGACGTTCCGAGCACGTCTGTCGGGCGTCACGGCGGCGACTAAAGCTTCCCGATCCGGCGACAGAGCGGGGGCGGCGGCGGCGGCGGGAGGCCCTGATCCCTGCTCGGCGCCACGTGACCACATCACGACACATCAGACGGCGCTGCGCCGCGGTGTGACCCCGCACCCTTCCGGGAGTGCGCCGCCGTCCGCCTGGCGAGGTGTCGCAAAATGGCCGCCTGGCTCTGATGATTATGATCCGCGCGTGAGGGCTTACCTTCTTCGGCGGCAGGCAGAGCGGCGGTTCCTGGGCGAGGTTCGGCCCGAGATGCTGCACGGAGCACGTCATTGTGGTGAAGGTGACGTGGGTACCGCCGTACCGACGTGCGATCGGTACAGCGGAGACGTGCGACCCTACTACGTCGTTCGTTAGGACGTCGCAGCACGTCAGTATCTTCAGATAAAACTTTTGTTTTGTAAACAAATATTAATCAAGACAGTTGTATGTCCCACACCTTACCAGTTTTTCCTTTCTCAATTAAATATAATATTATATGGCAAATTATTTTGATGACATTAATTTTGTTAACGTTCATAATAGCCGTTTTCACGAAGGATTATTGCGCTGAAAAGTTCCTGAAAGATTCTGAAAGTTTTGAAAAACTACACACGTTTACATGCGATTTTTGGCTAGAAATGTCCCTCATAAATTTGTAATATGTTGGTAGGAGTAAATTATGTTGACAAAATTGCGGTTTGGTGGTAATAACATAAGTATTGATAGAATCTTCCTGAAAGTTTCAGGAAGATTCTATTAATACTTATCTTGCTTATTACCACCAAACCTCAGTTTTGTCAACATATTTTATTCTTGCCAACATATTACAAAATTATGAGGGACATTTCTAGCTAAAAATCGCATGTAAAAGTTGTGTAGTTTTTCAAAACTTTCAGAATCTTTCAGAATCTTTTCAGCGCAATAATCCTTCGTGAAAACGGCTATTGACATATGTAAACTAAACAGTCATCTCCTCATATTAATTTATTACTGACCAAGACGCGTTTCGTATTTATAACTTCTTAAGTTGGTCATTAAAAATGGGACATGCAAAACAGCAGATGAAGAACATCTGCTGTTTTCATGTCCCATTTTTAATGAACAACTTAAGAAGTTATAAATACGAAACGCGTCTTGACCCGTCCAGAACCCGGTGATTTCCTTAAAGTTGAGTCCCGGCCCAGGCCTATAGGGCCAGCCCGGCCCGTGACGAACTCTGATCCCGAACCCCGCTCCCGTATCCCGTCCCTGTATCCCGGTCCCGTACCCGGTTCTCGAAACCCGTTCACGAGATGCCAATTCGCATGCCTGTGTCCGTGCCTATTCCCGTGTCTGTTCCCGTGCACGTTCCCGTTCTAGAACCTTGTACCGCAAGGCCTCCCCTAAGGAAATCTGACTGGTGGGCTACTTTGGACGTGGCATGGCTTAAACCCAGTGCCTAAGTGGGTGCAGCAAAATATGTTTTATATTTGCCTTTTTTGCATTCTTGGTCACTCTGTCTTGTAGTCAACGAACGTTATTAATTTTTAGCAAACGTACAATTTTCACAAGATGAAAGTAATATTTGATTTTATGTATTTGTATTGTCCGTTTTTTCTCCTTATCAATTTTATTCTTGTCCTGCTTTCCTACTTTTATTCCAGCAAAAAAAAAAACATTCATTCTCCAAAAATTGATTGCAAGAAAAGTAACTTATCGTTGTCATCACTGCAGTTAAAATTCCACTGATCGCGACCATTTGTTGAGACTTGCAGCTGGGGCATTTAGAAATTTCGACAAGTCGAGAACACCCTCATCTCTCACTTTTTGTTCAACATTGGTCTATATGGTTATCTTGGGTCCTGAATTCAGCTATGGCAATATTAGCTCGACCTGACCTCAGGGTTTAGAGTTATAGCCTCAGACAGTTTTGCAAGGTCACGCTGCAGAGGTAATATATTTATTAACTGGAGGCCGAAATAGTGCATTTGACTTAACCAAATGACTAATAACTAACGCTCTCTCGCTCTCTCGCTCTCTCGCTCTCTCGCTCTCTCGCTCTCTCGCTCTCTCGCTCTCTCGCTCTCTCGCTCTCTCGCTTTCTCGCTATCTCGCTCTCTCGCTCTCTCGCTCTCTCGCTCTCTCGCTCTCTCGCTCTCTCGCTCTCTCGCTCTCTCGCTCTCTCGCTCTCTCGCTCTCTCGCTCTCTCGCTCTCTCGCTCTCTCGCTCTCTCGCTCTCTCGCTCTCTCGCTCTCTCGCTCTCTCGCTCTCGCTCTCTCGCTCTCTCGCTCTCTCGCTTTCTCGCTCTCTCACTCTCTCGCTCTCTCGCTCTCTCGCTCTCTCGCTCTCTCGCTCCATCGCTCTATCGCTCTCTCGCTCTCTCGCTCTCTCGCTCTCTCGCTCTCTCGCTCTCTCGCTCTCGCTTTCTCGCTCTATCGCTTTCTCGCTCTCTCGCTCTCTCGCTCTCTCGCTCTCTCGCTCTCTCGCTCTCTCGCTCTCTCGCTCTCTCGCTCTTTCGCTCTCTCGATCTCTCACTCTCTCGCTCTCTCGCTCTCTCGCTCTCTCGCTCTCTCGCTCTCTCGCTCTCTCGCTCTCTCGCTCTCTCGCTCTCTCGCTCTTGCGCTCTCGCTCTCTCGCTCTCTCGCTCTATCGCTCTCTCGCTCTCTCGCTCTCTCGCTCTCTCGCTCTCTCGCTCTCTCGCTCTCTCGCTTTCTCGCTCTCGCTCTCTCGCTCTCTCACTCTCTCACTCTCTCGCTCTCTCGCTCTCTCGCTCTCTCGCTCTCTCGCTTATGAAATACTCAATTAAAGGTTCCGAGGTTTAATGTTTATTTTGGTGAACAATGTTTACTGATATATTGAAGGCCAACTGTTTCTGGTAAAACCCGAGTGATGTGATAATTTATGTGAAATACCCGTACTGAAAATTTTCAGGAATGGCTAACCCGATTGCCAGCAGACAGGGTAACCGATATTTTGTTTCTTAACCTTGCCATTCAATTATCCGGTTCGGTTGATTATTTGGTCTGATTGGTGACATTTCCAAATCCGGTCAAATTAACTTTACTGTGGTTAATTTGCAATTTAATCTGTAAGCCTTTTTACGCAATATTTGATGTCAGGATCGGTTGATGACAGGGTCATCATGTCAACGTTTCGGCTTATACAAACAGATCATTTAGGGATTGTGTCGTGAGAATTTTGATAAACAAGTCTTATTGACGAATTGTCGAATATGTGCTAATATCGTATTTTTTTAAAAGAATTATGACGATGACTGATCATCCTCAACATTGGTCGTTAAAGGAGAAATCACTGATTGATTCGAATTCTCCCACCAATTGGTGATCAATCTCCCATCTTCCCCTTCCTACGAAAAACCAGCACCAATGTTATTCGTTAGCTGCTGGATTGGGATGGGTGGGGGAAAAATACATTTAGTTTGGGCACCCACAATCATTTTCATAAAACCACACCCCTGGAGATAGCATAGTGTATCATATTGTTTTGTGTCTCGTGCGGACTTCAAAAATGTTCTTGAACTAAACATAGGCAGGATTTTGCGAAGGAACACTTGTAACACAGCAACACTTGAACACAGCAAGACTTGTAGAAAATTTGTCACAAAAGCTGCACTTAAACTTAACTACCAGCGGTATTTACGCAAAATGGACACCCATACAACTATTATTACGCCGCGAAGCGTCGCCAAAATTTGAGGTTTTGATCGAGCTGGAGAACTAATGTTTGCTATTGGAACCAGGATGCAGGGTCAAAACGAGGAAATATGTCTGGAGCAAAAGGTGGGGTCAAAGGACATGTTTCCGTCCTCATTTAAGGCCAAAGGTGGGGCCATGGCCCCCATGCCCTCCCCTCCCTGCGGCCGCCAGTGTGTAAAGTCTATATTAGACCCTTTTGTACTGGAAAAGAACACTCAATGATTTGGGCCGCGTAGCGGCGCGGATTTTTTTTTTTTTTTGCTTTATTTGTCGAAATGTTCTATAATCTATATGTATCAGCCCAAGGGCACCAATGCAGCCGCTCAATGAGATTCTTCCACCGCAAAGATAGAAGGAATTTCGCCGCAGTGGCACACAAATTTGATATTTTTCTACTTTTTTATCACAAAATTATAACAGCTTAGGTGCAGTTGCTTACCAGTTTCAAATACGTTCATGGATTTCCAGCCATGAGGCATGAGCCACATTATAAAAAGCCCAAATGGCGGGTCCTATGGGTTCGTTCGCGATACAAAAAAACGATAGTCAACCAACATCGTGACATCGATGATTTATCGAGACGCACGTATGTATATGCGCCGCGAAGCTGCGCGTTTTTTGTCTCTTGATTTTGTACCATTTCGCATAAAATAGGTGGGTTTTCGGCAATTTGATAGGGGTACCAGGGCATTGGTGTCCCGTCTCCCTCATCCTCCTGGATTCAAGGGGGCACGGTGCCCGGTGCCCCCCCCCCCCCCCTCCTGTTCCACCACCTATGGAAGCGGATCCCAACTCCCGAGGACCCTCAGGGCCCCTCGAGTCCGATACGTTGTTGCCTCTGGTATAAAGGCACGTTGGTGCCCCTTCATAGCCCAAGAGACGGAAGGCATGAAGGGACATTTTGTTTTGCTTAATCTAGCAATTATAATTTAGCATCATTTCGCGAAATAAATACCAAATCCCAGCGACCAATGCTTGTGATTTCATGGCGGCTCCAGGCCATTGTTTCCCCTCCTGGATTCAAGGAGGCACGGTGCCCCCGTGCCTCCCGGAGTTCGTCACAGACTGGGCCGGCCCTATGGGCCATGGGCCGGGCCTGGGCTGGGCCTGGGCTGGGCCTGGGCTGGGCCTGGACTGGGCCTGGGCTGGGCCTGGGCTGGGCCTGGGCTGGGCCTGGGCTGGGCCTGGGCTGGGCCTGGGCTGGGCCTGGGCTGGGCCTGGGCTGGGCCTGGGCTGGGCCTGGGCTGGGCCTGGGCTGGGCCTGGGCTGGGCCTGGGCCTGGGCTGGGCCTGGGCTGGGCTGGGCCTGGGCTGGGCCTGGGCTGGGCCTGGGCTGGGCCTGGGCTGGGCCTGGGCTGGGCCTGGGCTGGGCCTGGGCTGGGCCTGGGCTGGGCCTGGGCTGGGCCTCAACTTTAAGAAAATCATCGGGCTCTGGACTGGCCTGGGCTGAGAATGTTGAAGCTCAGGTCAGAGCTGAAAAATATTGTAACCAGCAGCACTTTCACAGCAACGCACTGTTGCTGTGGCTGTGGCTTTTTGTTTGTTTTTGTTAGCATAGTTGGTTTATTGTTTCACATTTATAGTATACAAGTAAATATGCCAGGATAGTGATTGCAAATTTTGTTAAAATATTTATATGCTTAATCTGAGCGGGCCGGACTGGGTCTGGGTCTCAATATTATAAATTTTACCGGGCCTGGTCCGGGTCTGGGCTTGGTGTTCATGGGCCTGGGCCGGGTTGTGCTGGGGGTTGGTGGGCCCGTGACGAACACTGGCCACTGCCTCCCCTCGCCCCACAGTGCCGCCTACCGGCACGGTGGATCCCCTGGTACACCGGCGCGGTCGTGGCACTGGTACACCGGCAAGGTGGTGCCCCTGGTACACCGGCGCGGCGGTGCCCCTGGTTAAAAAAACACTGAATAATTTGCGCCGCGTAGCGTCGCGGATTTTATTTATTTTTGGATTTATTTTTATTTTTTGGATTTTTGGATTTTTTGGATTTTTTATTTTTTTTATTTTTGGATTTTGTTCGGATTTTGTCCCCTTTTTCGGATTTTTTTTGTTGTTGAATGTTTTTCTTCATTTTTGGTGGTGCCCCTGGTGCCCGGCGCGGTGGTGCCCCTGGTGCTCCGGCGCAATGATGCCCCTTCACGGCCCGGGGGTTATGACCCCCGTGACCCCCTCCCCTGGATCCGTCACTGTCCGCGCCAGTATCGGACAGTGGAAGTCGCGTTTGTTGGCGGTGGTCCGGGCCGAAGGTGGTCCGATCGTTCACGCGTGGAAATAAAAAACACATTTTTTTTTGTAATTTTGATAATGTCGTATAACACCGAAACTAAATACCCGATTGATATGAAACTGTTTTTGCTTAAACGATCAAGAGAAATTAATCTGCAAAAAAGTTTTATATAGCGTGTGTTAAGTGTTGTTGAGTATCTCTGGCGAGTTAAGTGCTGTCACATTCGTTAACTATATAATTTAATTATCGTTGATATTCATATGGATGTTAAGGTTGTCACAAGACCTGACAAATATATATTTGAGAAAATTACGTTTTGTATCGTAAGTTTTGGTCAGACAATGTCTATCCATTTAATACCTGCTATATTTTTAATTTTTCCATTACATGAGCTCCAATAGACTGTTGCAAAATGGACAAAGTTACTCACCCAAAGTTATACCACTTGAATTCTTGATCCATTGCTCTTCCTGATTTCAAAACAGTTTTTTCAGCTTTCAGCATCGTTCAAAATCAAAACCCCTATTCTTTGGCATGGAAAACTGAGCGCCCTTCCCTCTGTTGCATTCTGTTATCCGGGTAGCGCCCCAAAAAACGCGCCGAGTTTCGAATCTTACCAATTTGTTTTGGTAATAGATATGAAGTTGACACTTGGCACGCATACAAAACAATTAATTCTGCGTTAAAGGGAGATAATGACCTTTTCCCACAACAATGTAGTTAGCACTTGAAATTGACAGACGAGTCAAAAATATGATGTAAATTCATCGCATTTTGCATATATAAATTCCTTCCGAGAGATATTTCAAGTTAATCTTGATAAGCGTTCCACACTTTTAATGACCGAATCTTGCCAAGTACTTTTCGGTTTCCATCGAACTTCGGGCTTTTCCCGTATTGCTTTTTACGCAATGGTGTGGCAAATATATTTTGCGTTCTGCTTGTTGTGATGATATACCCGCCAATCCTTTACAATTAACAACCATTAACACAAAAACTGGCAATTCAATCGGAAGCTCATCGATGCACGTCGACGGCGACCTATTTAGTGTCGGCGATTTGTTTCGAAGTGCCCATTCAACAACGTTTAACAGATTGATACAAAAGCTTTCCAAGCTGTCCATGTGTCGCTTTCCAATAGTGGAGGGAAAATACTGATCATTAATTTTCCCAAACTTCCAACTTCAAATCAAAAGGTCATTATTTCCCTTTAATCTCCTCAGGATGACATGTTGAATCTGCATCCGATAACACACCCTACGTTCCATTTCGCCCACCATGGTACACACCTCATGATCGAAAATTATGGAACGGCAAAGGAATCGAAGCAAACAAAGTTGAACTGATTTTTTTTAATATTTATAAAAAAATATTTAATCCGAATGTTTTTGAATGGGCGGATTTCCGAGGTCAGGCCCCGCGCTAAGCATAGCTTGTTGCGCCGGCCCTGACCCCACCACCCGATCAAGCAATTCCTGGCGTCCGGCAGAATTTAGAAGCGAAAGTTTTACGTGCCCGACATACCTGGACACCGCCCTCTGACGTCACCTGACCTTGAGTGCGACCGCTGCCACCGGCCACAGGCCATCCCAGTCAGGGGCAAATAGCGAGCGCCGAAGCGACTCGACCCCAGCCTGCCACTACCGGGTGAGGTCAGAAGCTCTCCCAACTGAGCTACAGGGGCGACACCGGTGGTTCACTAAAATGCACCTGACAAATAATTTACTTATGCGCTGCCCATGACTGACAGCCGGAGTCGGAGTCGGTAAAACTTTGCCGACTCCGACTCCGACTCCGACTCCGGCCGAAATCACCGACTCCAACCGACTCCGACTCCGCAGCCCTGGTCGGAATCACCCCAAACCTGATCGACTCCGCAGCCTTGGTCCCGACACAGCTCCGACAAACGCTCACCCGCTGGCATTTTCCCCCTTTGTTCCTGGTTTTTCCCCACGCTGAGCCATCTCCCCCTTTATTCTTCACTATTCTCACTACTGTAATTTGTTTCTGAGTTCATTGTCTCATAACGCAAAATAGCTGCCAGTTATGGTCTTGAAACCCAAGATCCGTACGCTAAAAAATGACTAAAAAGAACTCCAGGTAAGCATCGAATGGATACAAGGTTAATTCGAAGTTATATACAAATATACATCATAATCATATATCTGCCTCACATTGCCCTATATAAGCAAAGTATCTCCAATCAATAATATCAATCGGGACGAAAGTGAGAATGATAATTGAAGTGCACCGTACCAGAATTGATTCTAATAAATAATGCAATTATTAAGGACGTTTAAAATTGTTTGACTTCTTTTAATTTTAAATTGACTTATTTTAATTTTAAGTTAAAAATATGTAGTTTCTGTGAAATGCAACTATATGGCATGGCCAAATTCGCACGACTGGTGGGCTAGTTTTAAACTGGTGGGCCAAGCGGCCCACCAGTTAACATGTTAGAGGAGGCCCTGCTGTCCTGTGCCCGTTCCTGTACCCCGTTCTCGTACCCCGCTACCATGCCCGTGCACGTACCAGTTCCCGTGCCCCGTGTCGGCTCTGACGCGAGCTTTCCTTTAGGTGCAGAAGCGGGCAGCCTGAGTCCCCGATGCGCAGCTCACATGCATAAAAGACAAAGTGGCAAGCGATACCGACTGGGATCGAACCAGCAGTGACCTGGATAGCTAAGAACCACCCCGCCACCTGGCCACCGGGCCACCACCTCCCGAAAGCAAGAAGCCAGTGGCAGCGGCGGAGCCGACGCAGCCAAGTTCAGATATTCACGGCACATTGCGAATAATTGTAGTTATAGACGATCCCGCTGATGAAGCGACGCCTAATTTGCATATAGCAATGCGCCCCTCATAACCGAGCCGCTTGCCAACTTTCGCAAAAATAGCTGGAACCGTGACCGAGATATTAATCTGTTTCTGGATAATATGGAGTGTTGGCATCTGCACACTCCGTCACGGTCACTGATCAGAGCACACTAACCCGCAATACATCCATGCATGGCGGCACAGCATGACTGCCAGTGTTAGCAGCCAACGTCTCGTCGCAGTCTGACCAGGGTAGACTAACCCGCAACGCACCAATGTTTGGCGGTGCAGTCTAACCATCATGCTGCAAAGTAAAATGGGAAATACCAATGTTGGAAGAACACATTGTTGTACGATACTCCGTATTTATAATCCTAGTCAAAACCTTAATCATAGGTATTTTAAATAAAAGGTTTGTTAATGTTTGTCTTTCTCAGAGATCCGTCGCGTATGGGTATCCGGTACAGTAGGGCGCTAATAGAGGCCGATAAAGTGGTACAACTTCTGTAGTTTTGCAGTCTGGTGTTTGACAGCACTTCCCAGTAACAATAGAGATTCGTTGATTACACTACATGTACCAAATATACTTGCCAATGACACGACCATCCACCATAGGCACAGTGTTGACTGTTAAAATAACACGTTAAAAATATTACTGTTACGCTCGACGCCGTTGCTATTTTCGGTTATAACTGACTTAGCCTGATTAATTTCTATATCGTTGATGCTGTCACCACTGGGAATAATATTAAGTTGACTTATATTACTTTTTACTTCACCAGCCAACGATTGCATTGGCGTAATAACCTATACTAATAAGTAATAACTAATACTAAAACACGTTTCGCCTGCTCCCGTCAGTCTATCGCTGGCTTAAAGGTCAACTATCCCAGCTCGTTGGTAGTGAAACTTCGGCCACTGAATTCAGGCGACAAGGTGGAATTGCGAATAGACTACGTCATTAGAATGAAGAAGTAAGTATGGGCTCCGCCACCGGGCGAACGGTGGGTCATGTCTCCCAACTTTCTCGAATTTCAACCTAGAACTATCAGCATTGCATGGCAAGAATCGCATTTAGAATGCTGATGTCCCCCAACCTTTGGTAAGTGGAAGAGCGTGAGCCTTTGGAAGTAAGAAGCAAAAAATGATTTGCCCTCCAGTGGTTAAAGTTAGAACAATCAACAAAAGCAGGGAAGCGTTTGAATGCCTCCTGAATTTGCAAAAAAAAAATCATGATTTGACAATGAACAGAGACAAACATAAACACTTTTCAGACACCAAAAACTACAGCACAAGCAACGCCGGAGGTAAAACCGTCAAGCAAGGTCTGAAAACCCGGCTAAGTCGGCGAGCCATCCGACTGGTTTGGTCCGGCAGGGTCGGCTGTATGACAGCGGTGCAGAATGTCAATGCCACCGTGGCTGGTCCGTGACCGGTCCGTAGCAGGTGACTGCGACTCTGTGTGTGTGCCAGGAAGGACCGCGGCCGGTCCGTGGCCGGTCCGCGGCCGGTCCGTGGCCGGTCCGTGGCCGGTCCATGGCCGGTCCGTGGCCGGTCCGTGGCCGGTCCGTGGCCGGTCCGTGGCCGGTCCGTGGCCGGTCCGTGGCCGGTCCGTGGCCGGTCCATGGCCGGTCCATGGCCGGTCCGTGGCCGGTCCGGGGCCGGTCCATGGCCGGTGACTGTGTGACTCTGCGTGTGTGCCAGGAAGGACCGCGACCGGCGGTGGTCGCGTGCCGTTGCGGCTCCCGGAAGGCCCGGCTGACGCCGCGCCGCCACTGCCTTATATGTCGCCGCCAGTGGCCGGGCTCCGTCAAACCGGTTACAGCCGCGGCGGCGGCGGCGGCGGCGGCGGCCGCCGCGGATTGCCGCTGGACGGCGGACGGGACGGGACGGTCTGTCCGTCTGCCTGGGGTTTGTCCCTCCCCAGGGAGCGCTGCAGGCTCCCAACATGGTGAGAACAAAATGTACCACTCACGGGGTGGTGAGGGTATGGAATGCTGAAGGGCAGTAGCGGAGGCCAGTCTAAACTATCGGTGTACTGATCTAGTTAATCAAACTGTGCTGTGAGGGAGGGAGGCCATATATGGCAGCAGCATCGGCTATGCGGCTTCACGCTGGGCTCGGGAAGGGACGGAGACCTCGAGCAACAGTGCAATGTATAAATGCAGGAAGAATGAGTCACGTGACGGTGCCTGAAGGGTCAGACAGGTCATGGGGAGGGAGCGCGCCGGCAATGACCGCTGACCCACAGTCACAGAGAAACCGCAGTCACGCGGCGGCGGAGCGCGGCTCCCAGATCTCGGAAGGTGAGAGAAGTCCGCGGCACTGCGCTCTCCCGGTGTACCAGTGATCCGGGAAGTATACCACGCCAAGGCAGCGGCAGCGGCAGCGGCAGCCAGGGACCACATCCGTCAGATAGGTTATCAGCGCTCCAGAGGTCAGCTCTGTTGGCAGCACGCACCCTGATTATCCGTCAGATCAGTCCCCTGATTATCTGACCAGGGCCGCGTGACGACCAGAACGGGTTCTCGGGGGAGCGCCGTGGGTCCCCGGGAGACCGCGGCTGCTGACGGCCCGTGTTTCACTCTGACACGGCGACTCGATGTAATTGACACAGCCGATTGTAATTGACACAGCCGATACCGCAATAACCGCTGGCTGACAAAGCGACACGCGGGCTGGTAGCGGCACGGGACGCCTGTTGGAGCTGTTGGAGAGGCTCGTCGCACTCCGTCACCAGAACTGCCGTCGCTGATTGGACTGCAGGACAGCTCATACGATGGTCGGCTGAGGTCAGCGCATTGGCGGATGCAAAACGGCGGTTTGGATGAGGTGGGGGGTACGGGTGGTTTGGGGGGGGGGGGGTCCCCAAAAGTCTCACCAATTCTGAAAACTTATCGGATCTCGCTTGCTTATGCATTGATAGCTGATTTAAAACAAACTTTCCTTAGTAAGAGTTGCATAGATTGTCTTCTGTATCAGGAAATGTGTCAATTTTTCGCCGATTTCGGGCGGTGGGGGGGGGGGGGGGGGGAGGGCATGACCGCTTTGCCCCCCCCCCTGGATCCGCCAGTGAGTCAGCGGCGATCAGAGGTGCAGACGGTATAAGAGACCTGCCACCGGTTCTACAACTACCATACTAGTTGACAATTATTGTGCTTCACACTTTGCCCACTGAACTTTAACACGCGCACTGGAGAGGGGTATGCCACTAACGCGCACTGGAGGGGAGGTGGGACACTTTTGTTTCCCCCTGAGATCTCCAAAAGCATGAGTGCTAGGGCAATCAAACTTACCGGATAGGTAGCTGCTATGATGATCTACATTTTCTGGAATTTTGATGACCTAGGTCAATATCTCAAGGTCAAATGAGATCACGGGGGTCAAAACTAGGCATGTTGGCACTTGATCTCTCCGTGACGTCATAGGTCACCATAATGGGGTCAATAAGATGTTTCTGACGTCAGGCTATCCAGAGACGCCGAATGGCGTTTTAATCATCCCGATCCGACTGTTGATGCCTGAGGTATCGCTTCGCCGACCGCGATTCTCGCCGCCATCTTTGATTTCAAATCCATATAACTAAAAAAATGTACCGACCGATTTTCAATTGTTGGTGTCCAACGCTCCGCTATTATGTTGGCGTAAATGTCACGAAGTAGCAGTGACCTACCAACGATCCGCTATTATGTTGGCGTAAATGTCACGAAGTAGCAGTGGCCTACCAACGCTCCGCTATCATGTTGGCGTAAATGTCACGAAGTAGCAGTGACCTGCCAACGATCCGCTGTTATGTTGGCGTAAATGTCACGAAGTAGCAGTGACCTGCCAACGATCCGCTATTATGTTGGCGTAAATGACACGAAGTAGCAGTGACCTGCCAACGATCCGCTATTATGTTGGCGTAAATGTCACGAAGTAGCAGTGACCTGCCAACGATCCGCTATTATGTTGGCGTAAATGTCACGAAGTAGCAGTGGCCTACCTCTTTTCATTTACGAGTTATTTACGAAAAACTAGTGGGGCGGGGCGGGGGAACAAAAGTGCCCCCCCCCCCCTCCAATGCGCGTGTTAAGGCCGGCAGACCGGTACCATCGCTATTTGTAATACCAACACTCACTCTTCGACCGCAATTGATTGTCCAAGTTTCTCCCGCGCTGCCGCTGCTACCTTGGCTTGAAAAGCGTGACACAAATTTGTGCTAAGAGAGAGTATTTTCATCGGTGATTAGTCTCCAATTCGATCCGTCCTCTTCTGTTCCAATGCTGTGACCTGTGCGACCTCAATGGCTGCCACAGACAGGCTTCGTACCGGCTGGTCAGGTCAGCCTGGCCGCACTGTGACGTCGCCGAATCACCTGCATATCGCCTTCCGAGAGAGAGACGGTTGACACGGGCGGATTCAAAAGTGCCTATTATGACTCTGCGCTGCTCTGCCCGTTTGTCCGCTGCTGGTCATACCGGGTAGTGATGAGAGCCGTGTTCAATAGGGCAGTCGCCGACCTCCCTACACTGCTCACATTCAGATGAGATGACAGCTGACCACCGCCGAAAAACGCGTATCTGTCAAACCAATGTGGCTAGGAAAATGTGATTCCACGAGAACGCACTGCACAGAAGAAAAAACTGCACAGCTACCTCACTGACAGTTACCGCACAGAACCGCACTAAACCAGCACTGACATTTGCCGCCGGGTTCTGAGGAAGCAATCGATAGGTTTATCGTGTGAGAGCTGTCAGGTTGTAGGAGTCGAGTGTAACTCGCTGGGACAGCTCTGATAAGGGACCAGATATAGCCGCACAGCGGTACCTACGGCGCGTAACACAGACAGGACGGCAGACAGGACGGCAGACAGTCCAGAGACTGGACGGCAGACAGGACGGCTGACAGTCCAGAGACTGGACGGCAGACAGGACGGCTGATAGTCCAGAGACTGGACGGCAGCCAGGACGGCTGACAGTCCAGAGACTGGACGGCAGACAGGACGGCTGACAGTCCAGAGACTGGACGGCAGACAGGACGGCTGATAGTCCAGAGACTGGACGGCAGCCAGGACGGCTGACAGTCCAGAGACTGGACGGCAGACAGGACGGCTGACAGTCCAGAGACTGGACGGCAGACAGGACGGCTGATAGTCCAGAGACTGGACGGCAGACAGGACGGCTGACAGTCCAGAGACTGGACGGCAGACAGGACGGCTGACAGTCCAGAGACTGGACGGCAGACAGGACGGCTGACAGTCCAGAGACTCGACGGCAGACAGGACGGCTGACAGTCCAGAGACTGGACGGCAGCCAGGACGGCTGACAGTCCAGAGACTGGACGGCAGACAGGACGGCTGACAGTCCAGAGACTGGACGGCAGACAGGACGGCTGACAGTCCAGAGACTGGACGGCAGCCAGGACGGCTGACAGTCCAGAGACTGGACGGCAGACAGGACGGCTGACAGTCCAGAGACTGGACGGCAGACAGGACGGCTGACAGTCCAGAGACTGGACGGCAGACAGGACGGCTGATAGTCCAGAGACTGGACGGCAGACAGGACGGCTGATAGTCCAGAGACTGGACGGCAGCTAGGACGGCTGACAGTCCAGAGACTGGACGGCAGACAGGACGGCTGACAGTCCAGAGACTGGACGGCAGCCAGGACGGCTGACAGTCCAGAGACTGGACGGACGTCACTAATCGGAGCTCCGTTCATTCCGTTCAGAGTTATTTTGATTATAGCATAGGGGCTTTGGCAGGCGGTTGTCAAATAGGAGGCGTGCGGCAAGAGCACCGCTGCTTCTCTGACGGCTTAAAGGGTTCACCTTTAACATAGTTCACCTTTAACATGGGGTTTTGAACTGAGATAGCAGATTTGTAGAACAGATCGAAAAATGGGTTGTGTGAAATAATTACCTCCCTACGTTAAGTAATTTCGACACAGGACTAGTTTCATTTTTCATTTTCCGAAGTTTCATTTCCCCGAAACTTCAGCGGTATCAGCATGTCATACCCGCTGACGTCAGAATTGCGTCATACGCAGATTCATACGTCGTTCGTCGCAAACTAGCCGTAACCATTGCCATTAGCACCCAAATAGTACCGATTGTGAATACCATCGGGACAGTGGATTGTGTTAGTATTTGTATTTAAAAGTTAAGTTACCTTGTTTTAACGGCTTTTAACCGTGGGTTCAGTGTCGGGATTAGAGGCCCGGGGAACCGAAAGCACGAAATTGTTGTATCAGCGTGTGCGGCCATGAGTTGAGCGCAACGATTTCCAGGTAAGTATCTGCTGACCTGATAATCATTGGTCATCAAACTGATTTTTTTTAACGCAGACATAAACATTGTCCGGTGTTTCATATATTTAATATAGATTGGGATGATCATAGCATGGCAATATGTATTTGCATTTAAACAATGATCGAAATTACATAATCTAGCTTTCGTTTTTACAACATTTTCAAGATCTTGAAGATGTAAAAACGAAAACTCAATTCTGTAATTTCGGCCATTGTTTATAAAAAAAATCAATATTACTATGTTATTGATCATCCCAATCTATATTAATTTCATCATTATAGCAAGCACAACCATATATAAAAGTTGCATACATTTGTTTCATGAAAATGCCTTTTTGATTGTCTTCTATAGAAATATAATGTAAATAAGGTAAACATTTTACAAGGAAAACATTAGAAGTAAGAATCAGAGCTATTCATGAATTTTTCCTAAAAATATTTTATTAACCGGCTAGATAAACACTGGACCATGATGGCGCTATACTTTCACCATTCCAATCAGTCTATGTGGGCACTGAACTTTAGGGTAGAATTAGTGTCGCTGCCGCTATGTCGCTCAGTCGCTCAGTCGCTCAGTCGCTCAGTCGCTCAGTCGCTCAGTCGCTCAGTCGCTCAGTCGCTCAGTCGCTCAGTCGCTCAGTCGCTCAGTCGCTCTGTCCCTGTTCTGAATATTGTATCAACATTTGTTTGCAGAAGATGCTCTGGAGCGCCGCATTGTGCCACATCTGTGCGATTTGTCAATAAAGCTGAAATCAATCAAACCGTTTTCCCGTTGGCGATGCATTATGGTCACCATGCGATAGGCTGTTCGGAAGATTCCGATATGGTGGCAAGATTTGAGTCGTATGTGATCAGATCAGGCAGCTAGACTCCGTACCATTTGGAAGGTGTATCTCGTTCGGGCAGAAACTCAACCAATTCCAAAACGGAAGACACGAGAGGTTTTCACTGTTCACCATAACTGTAGACACCATAAGTGTTGGTACACCCACAAATCATCCACCATTACATGGATGACCCAGAATCGCAAGAATATATAACCTCAACACCAACAAAATTAGCTACACACAGATACTAAAAAATAGGTTCCAGCATTTTCGTCAATTTATTAAATAGCTCCACTGTGGTGAAACTACAAGCGAACTCTTCCCTCAATATAAACGCACAATCGAACACACAGTAGCTCTGACTATTTTTTACGATATTTCAGCGATAGGTTTATCTACCACTTAAAGGGAAATAATGACCTTTCCCCGCACAAATGGAGTTAGCACTTGAAATCGACAGACGAGGCCATTATATGATGTAAATTCATCGCATTTTGTATATAAAGATTACTTTCGCGAGATATTTCAAGTTAAACTTGATAAGCGTTCCGCACTTTTAACGACCGGTACTTGCAAGTACTTTTCGGATTCCATCAAACTCCGGGCTTTTCCCGTATTGCTTTTTTACGCAATGGTGTGGAAAATATATTTTGCATTCTGCTTGTTGTGATTATATACCCGCCCATCCTTTACAATTAACAACCATTTAATACAAAGGTAACCAAATTAGCAGTTAACTTTTGCACCCAACAGCGGCCTAGTTAGTGGTTGCGACCCTCATTATTTTTTTTAATTGCTGCATTTATTTTCAACATTAGGAGTTTTGTATAGTTTTGTCTTTGGCTGTATATAACAATATGCTTTAGCTTATCATGATAAAGAACCCCCCCCCCTCAATGTTTTTTTGTGTGGAAAAACTGGCAATTGAAATCGGAATTTCACTCTTGCACCCAACGGCGACCTATTTAGTGTCGGCGATTTGTTTAGAAGTCCCCATTCAACAACGTTGAACAGATTGATACAAAAGCGCCAGATGTGTCGCTTTCCAATAGTGGAGGGAAAATACCGATCATGAGCTCCTTAAGAAGTATATGTTTTTGCTTTTTAATTTTTCCAAACTTCCAACTTTGAATTAGGGAATAATTGTATTTAATTCTTAAATTTAGATCACATCACTTTAATACCATAACGGTAGCCAAACAAATTGTTGCTAACAAAATCAAAAGGTCATTATTTCCCTTTAAAACTTCAAAATCAGACAGAAACTCGCTTAGTTCTTCCACTTCACAACTGTTGTTTACGTTACAAGCAGCCTGCGTATGTATGCCTCAAGTCCGTCATTATTGTGTGCAATAGCTTCCATATCCAAGCTACCATATGCATGACGTCACACATTGTCATGAAGTTTGTTATGGCCACGAAGGAGAAAAGAGAAACATGACCCTTTTTCGACGGATATCCATCTATCGTCCAAACAAATGTCATATTCATTTTTTTCAGCTCAAAATACCCCGTATAGTTAAATTTCAAGACAACTTTCAATGTGACCTATTCCCTTTAAAGGGAGATAAACACCTTTTAATTTTGTTAGCAACATTTGTTTTGGCTACCGTTATGGTATTAAAATGTTGTTATCTAAATTTAAGAATTAAATACAATTATTCCATAATTCAAAGTTGGAAGTTTGGGGAAATTAATGATCGGTATTTTCCCTCCACTATTGGAAAGAGCAATATCGCTTTTACATCAATCTGTTTAACGTTGTTGAATGGGCACTTATAAACAAATCGCCGACACTAAATAGGTCGCCGTAGTTTAGCTTGGCACCGGCCCGCCGGTGCCAAGCTAAACTGCCGATGTCAATGCACCTTTTTCAAATGATTGTTGATTGTTCATAATTTGTTTGGCACATATTCGCAAAAGATAGAGTGCAGGAAACATATTGCATACCTTCATGATAAATAACAATGCGTAGGGAGGCTAATTTACTGAATTCGTTACCGAGTACTTGCTGAGTACCGACCGATATAAGCGTGGATCGCTTATCGGTAGGAAACTGCCAATATATTTCGGTAAGAATGTTTATATGCAAAATGTTATGAATTTACATCATATGTTGGCCTCGTCTATCGATTTCAGGTGCTAACTCGATTTTTTTTTTGTGTGGGAAAAGGTGACTATCTCTTATTAACACCAATTTTTCGATTATTCAGCGAGTAAGAGCCAACACTATATCGAATTGTTCACAGTCATGATGTGCGGGAGGCCGATCGGTATAAGAGCACTACGAATTATACAGCATGTGCTTAAATGACAATGTCGTTTCATGACATGCCTTATCACCTGATTGTGATTGATGCGGAAATAATGGCATATCATTATGCCGTCAGCGAGGCTTCGGGAGGGAGAATCAATCGGTTCCTAGCCGCTGATTCTCCCACCAGCTCCGACACACCATATCGATACGTGGCAATATCGATATCGACACACCATATCGATACGTGGCTTCCACTGGGCTTCCAGGATATTGTGCTGCACCGCAACCCGCCACAACCCGCCACAATCCACAGCAGGTCACAGCAGGTCAGCGCAGGTCACAGCAGGCCACAGCAGGTCACAGCAGGTCACAGCAGGTCACATCAGGTCACAGCAGGTCAGCGCGGGTCACAGCGGGTCACAGCAGGTCACATCAGGTCACATCAGGTCACAACAGGTCACAGCAGGTCACGGCAGGTCACAGCAGGGCACAGCGGGTTACAGCAGGTCACATCAGGTCACATCAGGTCACAGCAGATCACATCAGGTCACATCAGGTCAGTGCAGATCACAGCGGGTCACATCAGGTCAGAGCAGGTCACAGCAGGTCACAGCGGGTCACACCAGGTCACATCAGGTCACATAAGGTCACAGCAGGTCACATCAGGTCACATCAGGTCACATCAGGTCAGCGCAGGTCACAGCGGGTCACAGCAGGTCAGCGCAGGTCACAGCAGGTCAGCGCAGGTCAGGGTGCTCTGAGGAGGCTGTGAGCGGAGCGGAGCAGAGGGGTGCTGCCAGGGCCGTCCTCGTCGTAACCTTGCCACCGGGCGGCCGGCTGGGCCGGGAGCCGGCCGGCCGGGCGGCGGCGGCGGCGGCGGCGGCTCTGCCAGCCACGTGCCCGCCGCCAGTGACGCCGGTCAGACGTTCCGAGCGAGGCGCGTCCGCAGACTCATCGCAGTCCACTCACTCGGCCGGCCGACACAGCGGCGACACGACAGCGGCAGCGGCACTCTGAGAGCTGAAGAAGACTGGTGACGCCGGCAGACAGACGCAGGTGTGCGGGAGACGGAGACAGGAGACGGAGACAGAGAGACGGAGACAGGCGGCCGAGACTCGTCGGAAGACACACGGAGACGGTGGGAGAGCAGTGTCCACCGACAGACTGCGGCAGCGGTACTGTGACTGTGGCTGTGACTGTTGTACTGTGATCGACTGTCGCCTGTCGCCGGTGAGCGCCAGTGAGCGCCAGTGCGTCAGGATGCCGGTGATGCCGGAGCTGGCGCTGCCGACCGGGCCCGATGTCGGTCCGGACGGCCTGCGGATGACCGACGCCCGCGGCGTGCGGCCCTTCCAGAGCTCCGAGGAGTACCTGGTGGCCATGAAAGAGGACCTGGCAGAGTGGCTCAACGGCCTGTACAATCTGGACATGACGCCCGAGCGCTTCATGGAGTCGCTCGACACCGGCACCGCACTCTGCAACGTACGTATTTACCACCGCAACTTCATAAGTAGTCAGCCAGTAGCCACTAAGGGGTACTCGATTTGCGCCAATAATCAAACAAAACAGGTCACAGAAAACAAAATCTGACAAGCGATAAAATTGAATTAAGAAGGATCTAATAACAATGAAATGCAGATACAATTATTCGATCATATTTTGACACAGGCACTCATTAAACGGAAGTGTTAGATGGCGATAGCAATAGGTAGGTAGGTACCGAGCAACTATTCAATGACTCATCAAACGCACATAGTTTAGCCGTTTTTGTTTCCTAGAAGTATATATCATTTTTACCGCGAGTGACAATTGATAGTCACTTTCCTCATGTGTGTGCTCTTAAATATTTACGGCAATCCATTGTTCCATACTTGCAGCACTGTAACTAAATTGAAAACTTTCTTGTTTCCGTAACTTGCATCATTTTCGCAGAGTCGCCAATTGTCAGTATCGTTTTCAATCGACATACAACTCTGCGTAAACCGAGAGTCATGCTCTGCCCCACATCTGCCCCGGCAGGACACACATGTGGCACCATTTGCGCGCCGGCCGAGCAGTTGTTACAGGTGCGAGCTCGAAGCTCCGGCTCCGCGCGGCACGTTTCTGTTTGTGGAGATCCACTGTAGCAGTCGTGAATATGTATCGTGTCCTTTCTGACGTTGGGTCACCTGTGCCGTTGCACAACTGAATGATGATGCGGTTGTGCATCGCACTGTATAATAAGCAGTGATGAAGCATGTGCAAGTGTGATAGCGTGTTGTCACGTACACGCAACTATTCCATCTTCGTATCAGAGCTTTGCGTCGCTTGAATGCAGAGATGTCCGGGCTCAATATATGACTGGCTCACTCACACAACCAGTGCTCAGTGCTCACACAACCAAACTGACCCGGACAAAAAGCAAGGATTGGAGCCAAAATATGTATGACTAACTGTATAAAACTCAACACTAGCAAAAAGTAGACGCGTTAGTTGACAGTCAGCGTATAAACCTTGCCTGATGTCCCGTTCTGTCCTCAGCACGCCAACCAGGTCCGAATAATCTCTGAGCAATTCGAGGCAGACCACGTGATGCGACACGGGCGCCGCTTCTCGCCCGGGTTCCGCGTACCAGTCTGGGAGGTGCACTACAACCGGCAGGCGCGCGGCGGGTCCTTCTTCGCGCGCGACAACATCCACAACTTCATCCGCTGGTGCAACGAGCTGGGCGTGCTCAGCTGCCTCATGTTCGAGACCGAGGACCTGGTCTCCCGCAAGAACGAGAAGCACGTGATCCTGTGCCTGCTGGAGATCGCGCGGCGCGGAGCCAAGTTCGGCATGGCCGCGCCGATCCTGGTGCAGTTCGAGCAGCAGATTGACCGCGAGATCGCCCGGGACGAGGAGGGCGGAGATGAGAGCGCGCGCGACCAGGAGCCGCCGGCCATCATGGTGTACGGTCCGAGTCGGCAGGTGGTCACCAACGACCTCAAGAGCCTCGATGAAATGGTGAGTACCGCATGACGACTGGGGATCGGAACGTCATGCAACGGAACTGCTGAGAGAGAGAGGGGATTGGATATATATATATATATATATATATATATATATATATATATATATATATATATATATATATATATATATATATATATATATATATATATATATATATATATATATATATATATATATATATATATATATATATATATATATATATATATATATATATATATATATATATATATATATATATTTGGCAAAGAACATACAGTTAGCTGAGGAAAATTCTTATCAAGAAAATCGCATACCCGCATTTGCATTCAGCGTGATCACACTCAACGCTAAATCTCATACAAGGCCTGCTTCAATGATGGTGATGAGTTGATTTCTGAACACGACGTGAATCATTAGCATACGCGCTACGACTAAAGTAAGCCTCTAATTTGGCCGATTATTCGGCCGGTATAAATTAACATTCATTCGTGAATACCTTATATGTCCGTGTATGGGCACGGTTCACACTCGAGGTGTCCTAATGACATCAGCAGATAGCTCTCAGTGCTGGCCGGATCCCCGGCCGAGCCGCCGCAGCCGGCGGGATCGGCGTTGCCTTATAAGCTTGTGCAGCCCCAGGTCCCAGTCCAGCTCAGCTTTCCACGAAACTCCGTGTCCCATTCATTTATGAAGAGATTTCCAGCGGATGAGGGCTATTTTATAGCGCCGTCTATTAAAGATTTGCACAATGTAAGTACAGCACCTTTATCTGCTTGCAGATGTGTGCTAATATGACAGGCAGGCATGCAACATAGAGGTGCTAAAAATTCATTATTTAATTTACTTCACAAAGAAGGTAAACGTTCTGGAAAATATGGACTACTATAATGACTATAGAAAACCATATTGTCTCATGGACCATAAACATTCCATTGTATCCGGCTGTAGGCATCCTTAGACATCACTGCAATGCGCCTTCCAGCGTTAATACAATCACAAATATGTTCGTCAGAGGCCGCAGTAACTATCGATATCAAATTGCAAATACCCAAACTGCATACCTATCCAAAGTGAGTCGTAGAGACCCTAGATTTACAACAATAACATCATCCTGAACGCCTCGCCAACTCACGAGCACGACGTTTAATTAAATCAAGCACGCGCCTCCACCACACGGTATGCAAATGTTGCTCCGACGCTGCGCGGCACGCACGTGCGATTACCCCCGTGACCTCCCGGGATTTGCATGCCGCTTCAGCCGGACATTGGCGCCTTATCGAGGCTTCAGCTCGAGCTATCGCACGTCAATCAATTGTCTGCGGCGTGTGTTGTTGGCGAACCGAGGAACAGCTCGCGCTGTGGATCTCTGGCGAACCGAAGCACAGCTCGCCGCGGTGAATCTCTATGTGGGAGCCTGTCGGCCAGATACCATCTCCTCACACGTCGGCAGCCTTTTCTGGATATACGGCGGCGTTTTGACGGGCTCCCTCCCGGCCTACCCAGGGACACGTGGCCCGCGTCGTCAGGCGACCACGGCACCCTTTGTTCCCCGGCTGTTACTCTGTTGGAGGGTTATACCTGGCCAGAGAGCACCACTGGGCTCAAATAGCCCTAACAGGGTAATCCAGTTTCGGGACTCGTCAATGGAAAGAAATTACAAGTGCCGGTGAGTCGGAGAGTGGTGTGTGTTCAGGGTCTTTACATGCCGTCGTCGGCTGGTTTGGCTGGCCGTCTGCAGCGGTCCCTGCACGGTGGTACCTGTCCCGCCTGTACGTGCCGTGTTTGACACGCCGGGCGCCGCCTGCCAAGTAGGCCATACATGCCTGATCGCCGCTACTGACCGTCCGCCGGCCTCGAGAACGATTCTCATTTCCTTGATCTCCTGGCCCGAATGACTTACTGGTTAAAAGAACTGCTGCGCTCTCCCTCTCCCCGTCTGTCGGTCGATCGTGCGCCACTGGACACGGCGGGAGGGAGGGAGATGTCCGTAACGCGGGGAGCCGAGGGAGGGAGGGGGGAGGGGGAGGGAGGGAGGGAGGAGGAGGAGCCACGCCCCTCTGACCATGGCCCGGGCCGCGCCGCCGCCACTGCTGCCCTCCTCAGCAGCTCGTACGAGGCTGAAGGCCGCGTGCTGCCAGCTCTGCCAGTCATCGGGCGGACGGCACCTACTGCTGCCGCGACACCGACACGCTAGGAGCGCAGAGACAAACACAGCTGCAGGTGTCACCTCACCGCTGAGGGACGGGGAGCGCAGAGACAGACACAACCGCAGGTGTCACCTCACCGCTGAGGGACGGGGAGCGTAGAGACAGACACAGCCGCGGGTGTCACCTCACCGCTGAGGGACGGGGAGCGCAGAGACAGACACAACCGCAGGTGTCACCTCACCGCTGAGGGACGGGGAGCGCAGAGACAGCCACAGCTGCAGGTGTCACCTCACCGCTGAGGGACGGGGAGCGTAGAGACAGACAGCCGCGGGTGTCACCTCACCGCTGAGGGACGGGGAGCGTAGAGACAGACACAGCCGCGGGTGTCACCTCACCGCTGAGGGACGGGGAGCGTAGAGACAGACAGCCGCGGGTGTCACCTCACCGCTGAGGGACGGGGAGCGTAGAGACAGACACAGCCGCGGGTGTCACCTCACCGCTGAGGGACGGGGAGCGTAGAGACAGACACAGCCGCGGGTGTCACCTCACCGCTGAGGGACGGGGAACGTGGAGACAGACACAGCCGCAGGTGTCACCTCACCGCTGAGGGACGGGGAGCGTAGAGACAGACACAGCCGCGGGTGTCACCTCACCGCTGAGGGACGGGGAGCGTAGAGACAGACACAGCCGCGGGTGTCACCTCACCGCTGAGGGACGGGGAGCGTAGAGACAGACACAGCCGCAGGTGTCACCTCACCGCTGAGGGACGGGGAGCGTAGAGACAGACACAGCCGCGGGTGTCACCTCACCGCTGAGGGACGGGGAGCGTGGAGACAGACACAGCCGCGGGTGTCACCTCTCCGCTGAGGGACGGGCTGACGTTCCCGCGTCACTCGGCTCCTGCCTGGCAGGCTGGCAGCTGATCCCCAGCCGTCCAGTCCCGGCCGGCCAGGGACGAGGCAGCGCGCGGAGAGGGCCCGCGGGCTGTCCTCACCTCCCGGCCCGGGTCTGACCCGGCGCAGAGCCGGGGCTGAGGCGGCGCCGCCGGCGGAGGTACAGGTGCTGCCATCTGCCCCGCCGCGGAGCCCCATCCGGACCGACGCTCGGGACAGTCTTTTCAGAGTATCGGCGCCTGCCGTGGTGGCGTCGCACGTTCCGCCGTCAAGTTTGAGCGCCCCTGGAATTCTGACCGAGGACTCCGGAATGCGAGGCGAGCAGTCGGCGGGTTCCTAGCACCGTATATGCCCCCGACAATGCGTTGGGATAATCCTGTCTATCAGAGCAGGTGGTGGTTTGATTTCGATCTTATTATAAGGGCTGTGTGGTCATCCCTCCATTGACTAGTCAAAAATAGCAAGCCTCTCAAACCACAGATATTCCTGTTTGTAAATTGGACACACATGTTCAAATCAATGGTATACATCGGAAATGAAAAGATAACACGCAAGTCGTTGGCAACAAAAATAACACACATTTTATTTAAGTATGATAATTTCGGCCAATGACATGTTCGTGCAGTTGAAGAAACAGACGACAGAGCTGAAGCGGACAGACCTGGATGGATCGGCGGGATCGGCGGACTCGCCAGGAACACATACTTTACAGACCAGAGTGTCTGTGTGCCCCGCGTGGAACGGAGGTGTCTCTCCTCTGATGCAGCACTGTCACGTGACTTCTGTCCAGGTCCGGTCGGTCCCCGCGATCGTCCGGCACGATGACCGATGGCACAGGGTCTAGTGTGCATTGCTAGCCTCCGTGCCGTCATCCCGCCATATCGATAACCTCCGTACCGTCATCCCGCCGTATTGATAGCCTCCGTGCCGTCATCCCGCCGTATTGATAGCCTCCGTGCCGTCATTCCGTCGTATTGATAGCCTCCGTGCCGTCATCCCGCCGTATTGATAGCCTCCGTGCCGTCATCCCGCCGTATTGATAGCCTCCGTGCCGCCATCCCGCCGTATCGATAGCCTCCGTGCCGTCATCCCGCCGTATTGATAGCCTTCGTGCCGTCATTCCGTCGTATTGATAGCCTCCGTGCCGTATTGATAGCCTCCGTGCCGTCATCCCGCCGTATTGATAGCCTCCGTGCCATAATCCCGCCGTATGGATAGCCTCCGTGCCGTCATCCCGCCGTATTGATAGCCTCCGTGCCATAATCCCGCCGTATGGATAGCCTCCGTGCCGTCATCCCGCCGTATTGATAGCCTCCGTGCCGTATTGATAGCCTCCGTGGCGTCATCTCGCCGTATTGATAGCCTCCGTGCCATCATCCCGCCGTATTGATAGCCTCCGTGCCGTCATCCCGCCGTATTGATAGCCTCCGTGTCGTCATCCCGCGGTATTGATAGCCTCCGTGCCGTATTGATAGCCTCCGTGCCGTCGTCCCGCCGTATTGATAGCCTCCGTGCCATCATCTCGCCGTATTGATAGCCTCCGTGCCGTCATCCCGCCGTATTGATAGCCTCCGTGCCGTCATCCCGCCGTATCGATAGCTATCCCGCCGTATTGATAGCCTCCGTGCCGTCATCCCCCCGCATTGATAGCCGCCGTGCCGTCATCCCCCCGTATTGATAGCTATCCCGCCGTATTGATAGCCTCCGTGCCGTCATCCCCCGCATTGATAGCCGCCGTGCCGTCATCCCGCCGTATGGATAGCTATCCTGCCGTATGAATAGCCTCCGTGCTGTCATCCCGCCGTATTGATAGATATCCCGCCGTATTGATAGCCTCCGTGCCGTCATCCCCCCGCATTGATAGCCGCCGTGCCGTCATCCCGCCGTATTGATAGCTATCCCGCCGTATTAATAGCCTCCGTGCTGTCATCCCGCCGTATTGATAGCCTCCGTGCCGTCATGCCGCCGTATTGATAGCCTCCGTGCCGTCATCCCGCCGTATTGATAGCTATCCCGCCGTATTGATAGCCGCCATGCCGTCATCCCGCCGTATTGATAGCCTCCGTACCGTCATCCCGCCGTATTGATAGCCGTCGTGCCGTCATCCCGCCGTATTGATAGCCTCCGTGCATCATCCCGCCGTATTGATAGCTATCCCGCCGTATTGATAGCCTCCGTGCCGTCATCCCGCCGTATCGATAGCCTCCGTGCCGTCATCCCCCGTATTGATAGCTATCCCGCCTTATTGATAGCCTCCGTGCCGTCATCCCGCCGTATTGATAGCCGCCATGCCGTCATCCCGCCGTATTGATAGCATCCGTGCCGTCATCCCGCCGTATTGATAGCCGCCGTGCCGTAATCCCGCCGTATTGATAGCCTCCGTGCCGTCATCCCCCCGTATTGATAGATATCCCGCCGTATTGATAGCCGCCGTGCCGTCATCCCGCCGTATTGATAGCCTCCGTGCCGTCATCCCCCCGTATTGATAGCTATCCCGCCGTATTGACAGCCTCCGTGCCGTCATCCCGCCGTATTGATAGCCGCCGTGCCGTCATCCCCCCGTATTGATAGCCGCCGTGCCGTCATCCCCCCGTATTGATAGCCGCCGTGCCGTTATCCCGCCGTATTGATAGCCGCCGTGCCGTCATCCCGCCGTATTGATAGCTATCCCGCCGTATTGATAACCGCCGTGCCGTAATCCCGCCGTATTGATAGCCTCCGTGCCGTCATCCCGCCGTATTGATAGCTATCCCCCCGTATTGATAGCTGCCGTGCCGTCATCCCGCCGTATTGATAGCCGCCGTGCCGTCATCCCACCGTATTGATAGTTATCCCGCCATATTGATAGCCACCGTGCCGTCATCCCGCCGTATTGATAGCCTCCGTACCATCATCCCCCCGTATTAATAGCCTTCGTGCCGTCATCCCGCCGTATTGATAGTTATCCCGCCGTATTGATAGCCTCCGAGCTGTCATCCCCCCGCATTGATAGCCGCCGTGCCGTCATCCCGCCGTATTGATAGCCTCCGTGCTGTCATCCCGCCGTATTGATAGCCGCCTTGCCGTCATCCCGCCGTATTAATAGCCTTCGTGCCATCATCCCGCCGTATTGATAGTCATCCCGCCGTATTGATAGCCGCCTTGCCGTCATCCCGCCGTATTAATAGCCTTCGTGCCGTCATCCCGCCGTATTGATAGCTATCCCGCTGTATTGATAGCCGTCGTGCCGTCATCTCGCCGTATTGATAGCATCCGTGCCATCATCCCGCCGTATTGATAGCCTCCGTGCCGTCATCCCGTCGTATTGATAGCTATCCCGCCGTATTGATAGCCACCGTGCCGTCATCCCGCCGTATTAATAGCCTCCGTGCCGTCATCCCGCCGTATTGATAGCTATCCCGCCGTATTAATGGCCTCCGTGCTGTCATCCCGCCGTATTGATAGCCTCCGTGCCGTCATCCCGCCGTATTGATAGCTATCCCGCCGTATTAATAGCCTCCGTGCTGTCATCCCGCCGTATTGATAGCCTCCGTGCCGTCATCCCGCCGTATTAATAGCCTTCGTGCCGTCATCCCGCCGTATTGATAGATATCCCGCCGTATTGACAGCCTCCGTGCCGTCATCCCCCCGCATTGATAGCCGCCGTGCCGTCATCCCGCCGTATTGATAGCTATCCCGCCGTATTGATAGCCTCCGTGCCGTCATCCCGCCGTATTGATGGCTATCCCGCCGTATTGATAGCCTCCGTGCCGTATTGATAGCCTCCGTGGCGTCATCCCGCCGTATTGATAGCCGCCGTGCCGTCATCCCTCCGTATTGATAGCCTCCGTGCCATCATCCCGCCGAATTGATAGCCTCCGTGCCGTCATCCCGCCGTATTGATAGCCTCCGTGCCGTCATCCCGCCGTATTGATAGATATCCCGCCGTATTGATAGTCTCCGTGACGTCACTGATAGCCTCCGTGACGTCACTGATAGTAGGAAGGTCCGGTTATGGAGCGGCGGTGGCCGGCAGGAGTGGATTCTGCTGTTTACGATCGGCTCGGAGATTGATGGTCTGCCGGGCGCTGGCTGATGGCTCCCTCAGGAGTGGCCGGTTCGCCTTCAGAAGGAAGGTCTGCTCACGGGTCCAGCAGACTGGTATTGATGTTGGTTGTCATTTGCTACAATTATGCGAATCAGGGGACATTTGCGATGTTTGAATGACAATTGTCCCAGATTTGAACATGGTAAATTCTGCCTTTTGACGTCCTTCGTCATATCTTTCTCACATCAATGATCATTGTGGGATTTCAGATATTTTCCAATTACCATTATTGTGTAGCAGTCCGTAAAATAATCGCATAGATTCTGTTATCGCTGTGCCACCAGGTTTTCGGCTTTGCACCATTTTGCTCGGGTATTCACCCCGTCCTTGTTTTGTTTTTTAAAGTTCACGATGTTACATCTTATCTGGCGGTCAGATTCTGCACCTGGTCTTGTTCAAACTTGACTATGACACCGTCTCATGTTTTCGGGAATCCCTGGACCCATGAACGAAACCTAAAAGGGAAGACCCAACTTTCGAGATGGCATCAGCAGTGTATGAAGTAAGTAAAAGGCCATGTTGGATGTGATTCCGACATTTACTTAGCATACAAATCAACACAGTGGCAGCTTTGACGAAAATAACAAGTATAAATTTCAGAAAACAATGTCGTTGCACTCCGATAGGCTCTTGTTAGGCAATCGCGGCCACACTGACTCGAAGGGAGATAATCGCTGCTTTATAAGGCAGGTTATCGATGCAATAGGTTGATGAAATATATTAATGCTAAATAATTAAATGATAATTCTGCACTCACCGAATTGCGTTAGGAATGAGGATTCTCTGAAATTGTCATGCAATAGATTGATTCACGAATATCTGGAAGCCACTGTTGACCTTTTACTATTAAAAACAGTTGATAAAGACTATGGAATACTATACCTACATCCATGATCATTTTGCATGTGCTTGCGTTGCATGTATAAAGTATATTATTAGACATGGAATAATGCTATTCATAGGATGAGATTGTCATGAATATACGCAACGCCACAATGGTTCTAGAGATGCGGTTCTAGGTAGTCAACGCCACAATGGTTCTAGAGATGCGGTTCTAGGTAGTCATGGCCACAATGGTTCTAGAGATGCGGTTCTAGGTAGTCAACGCCACAATGGTTCTAGAGATGCGGTTCTAGGTAGTCAACGCCACAATGGTTCTAGAGATGCGGTTCTAGGTAGTCAACGCCACAATGGTTCTAGAGATGCGGTTCTAGGTAGTCATGGCCACAATGGTTCTAGAGATGCGGTTATAAATAGTCAACGCCACAATGGTTTCTA